>JAPYZJ010000672.1:0-47695 GCA_030522765.1 Ophioninae sp. B BG-2022a
TATATATATAGAAAGAGAGAGACAGAGGTGCAAAAAGTATGAATGAAAATTATGATGCAATTCTTGACATCTGCGTCATCGTCCGAGAGAAACAGAAAGAGGGAAAGGAAAAGAGAATGAAACCCGAAGGGGGGGGGGTCGAGAGGGAGAGAGATATCCGTTGGAGGTACAGATAGAATGGACTACCGATAGCGCGTGGACTTCTTTTCTCATTTTTTTATTTCCTTAAATCTATTATTTGGCGAAATATATTTTTTTTTTCATATTTCAATTCTATGTTATCACAATAAAAATTTGTTTAATTATTTAAGTATTTTAATTTTTTTAATTAAGATTACAGTGAAAAATAAATTAAAGAAATTAAGAGAAATAAAAAAATAATGATTTTCGTTGGGTCGCAACGTTGTGAATTTCAACCTCATGATAGCGCTATATACGGGGTACAGCATCGCCAGGTGGTGTACTAAACCTCGTAAGAAAAAAGGATGGAGCGCAAAACTCTCTGGCCGTTTGTGCATGAGCAATGCTCGAACGAGTATCTTTCGGATCTTGATATTCACGTAAACGTATGAGCGCACGTTCGTATACTAATGTGCCTTAAGTGTGCAAATAATTCGACCTGATAAACAGACATCTACTTATATACATATATATGTATAGATATGTACTTATATATGTATATATTGTATATGGATATATTATGAGGGAGAGAAAATATTGACGTTGAGCCAACAATCACGTACTACAAACTCAAACGAACGACCGAAAATATTAATTAGGTACACACGAATTATCCTTGTGTTATGTCTAGAGGATCTTTTTTACTTTTTATTGGATACAGTTCATTCGCAGAACCAAAATTACTGCTGCTGTGATGAATTTGGCATTTTTCTTTTCTCGAGAAAAGGAGATTGGTAACATGTTTTTCAATAATATATGAAAGTATTGAATATTTGATTATGATTGCGAAGAAGCAATGTTTTTTTTTTACGTGTCCCTTACTTTTTTATGAAGGAACACGTATATTTTTTATTTAGTATTTCGGATATCTATAGATGTTCGAAAATAAAGGAAATCGGAGGAGGCACCGGAAACGGTTTTTTTCTTCGAACATAGGCCAGTAGTAACCCAAACAAACCCAAACAAAAATTATTTTATATTTATTTTTGTGGATAAATATTTGTAAAAATTGTATCAAAGATAAAATATTTATAAAATAATTTATATAGATAAATATTAGGAAAGACTTTTAGTATCGATAAAATATTGATCGATTTCATAACCGTGACGAGGTCAATGATGGGGTCAAGCGAAAAGTAAATTTGAATATGCATTTCGGTGGCCCTGAGAATAAATTGGTTCCCTTTTTAACATCGTGTTCGAGCTACTCGAAGACTCAACTGGCATATTTCACTATGATGACAGAGACAACGTCGAAGCTTCGGAGAACTCCAAAGTGCTCATGCTCTTCCAATCCTGTCTTATTGATTCCGCGATATACAGAAGCGCGTCATCACGACTCAAAGATCTCTCAGTTGTGCACTCGCGAAGAGAGTTTCCTCGGAAATCTCGGTTTATCTCGATTTTCGTAAAATTGGAGTTGAGCCAAAAGTTTGATAATTCGCGGTGAGGTCGGCGACGCGAAATTCTCTGGCTACCTCGAAAGGTGATCGGCCCTTGGCTCTGTGACGCTTCCTTGATATAGAGACGCCTTTACACATCGGATGACAATTACAAGTTTTTTGTGTGTTTGCCAATCTTCTGGTGCGAAGATTTTTACGACCGGAAAAAAATGCTCATGATTTTTCTAGACGTCTTCGAAAAAGAAATAAACTTTATTTTGGTGCAGTTTAGTTTTATTTTGAGGTCATTTTGAGAATGAGGATGACTCTTTTATTCTGTAATAAAAATGCATTAAAAAAAAATCATTTGGATAAAATACAACATTTTTTAAATAAAAATTCAATATTACTGATCTTCTTTGTAATGCATTTTGTCACAAGTATAAACGAGCTAAATAAAATTCAATTTTGTTTAAAAATATCTTTCAGATAATTGAATTCCATATTCGGGTTTTAGTTATCTAAAACATTTTTTTTAATCAAGTATAATTCAGTTTTATCCATCTTTTTCGAAATGGCTTCCAGTGACGCGAGTGATTTCATTTTTACTTTCATTTTTGTTCTCTATAACGGAGAGAGGACGAAAAAAATGTTTCAAGAGTGATTCATTCTCAGAGCATAATTATATTCATTCCGCTGACTCAGAATGGATTTTTTTATCGATACTGCTAGATTACTTTTCGCAATTAAGACACATCATAAAAATGCAATTCCTTTTTTGTTAAAAAAATGCTTCGGTCGCGCTAAAAATTGAAAGTGGAGGATTGTCGAAATAAACAAATTAATTATAACGGGCAATCGTCGATAAAAATTTGGCACGATCGTTGATCGAGATGCGACCTCGAAAAAGTCGAAAAAAAAATCATTTCATATGAAGCGATTTTTATTTGTACAGGGATATTTATATAGGGATATTTTTTTACAGGGATATTTATATAGGGATATTTTTTACAGGGTTATTTATATACGGATTTTTTTATAGGGATATATTTTTACAGGCATATTTATATAGGGATTTTTTTATAGGGATATTTATATATTTTATAGGGATTATATTTTTACATATGTAGCAATGGGCAAGTTGAGCAATTGACTATCGAAATCGAAAGTGAACGATCTTGAATGGATCGTACCGTTCAAATTTAGCGTTGAAACGAGTTTTTTGAACCGTATAAGTATATAAACTTTGTGCAACCGCGAATGCCGTTACGAAGCAACCTTCCCTCCCAATCTCGTTCTCGCTCAAACACGCCGAGCCTAATTTATCAGATTAGATGGAGTTTTGTAGTTTCGCCTACTCAATCGCGAAGAGACCGAGACGAATCTCATCCTGGATCTGTCCCCACCCACGTGGTTTATCGAAGAGGAGCCCCTTAAGGATATTTATGTGCGAATGTGTGCACGGGTACGTATGTGAATACAAATTTAATTATGCATCGATGATCCATAACGTAACACCGAATCATAGACTATTGTCCTATCGCCTTGTGATTCATAATTCCATATGAAGGCTCCATCTCGTCGTGACGCGCACGTGTTGCATCCAAACTGTACGTTTGTACATGACTTTCTAAAAAAAAAAAAATGATCAAAGTGGGTGTGCCGATTAATGGGAACGATCAATAAAACCAAATTTTTCTCATGATCAAACGATACAAGTTCGTCAAGCTCAGTGATTGTTGTCAATGCCCACACGAACGATATCACCTATTTAGGTGCGCCGGTATGAAATTTCCATTACGATGATATTCGATTTATAAATAATAAATAGCTTTTTATAAAATCCATGGTTTCATTAAAAGCTCTTTGTTTGGATTTGTTTGGGTTCGATGCGTCGACAGCCATATTTAAAATTAAGCGAGATTTAAAGCCCGATTTAAAATTAAAAGATTAACAAAGAAAAAATAAAGTAAAAAACGTTTTGGCTTATCGTACGTCTCAGTGATTTTACCGAACGTCATAAAGCTACCCGTTTCTCGTAAATGCCTCGAGCATGAAAGTTTGCAGAGTGCGGTTCATTAATAATACTCTGATCGATGAGCAAGTCATTGCTGATAGAAATTAAGTATTAACAGTTCTATGTATGTGAGTACGAATATATACAATCCTGCTCAAAAGTATAAGGCACCTTCAGGGTTTTCGTTTCGGACAGAAAATCAAAAATCGAATTTATTTATATTTTTAGTTAACAATCGACAAAAATAACGAGACGAATACATTTTTGTGAGAAAATCTTTGAAAAACATTTGACAAAAATTTGAAAAATGTGGTAACTCCACAATAACGAAACACTACTTTTTACTTCTTTGTCTAAATACACCAAACCTCCTGGTTTTCAAGTTACATCGCAAGATGCCGGCTTTTAGGAAACCGGTCATTTTTTAAATAAAGAATGTCATCTCTGCGAAAAAAATGCTAAATTAAAGAAAAAACCCGACTTAAGCTTACGATTCTCGTTTCAGAGAATTAATTGCTGAATGATTATACTACCATTTTCCGAAGCGCAAAAAATGACGTACCGGGTAGCGAAAAAAATCGCAAAATTGACGTTAAAAAAACAAATGATCGATGGACGATTTTTAGTCACGAAAATATTTAATTTTATGAGTGGACGGAAAATATACAGGGTGCCTAATACTTTTGAGAAAGACTGTATATATGTATATGTCTATTTATCTAGATTTATATATAATTTAACCGATGACTTCGCCTTGTAGTACATCAAGAGAAATCTCCAATTGACCAACTTATTAATGATTTCATGTATGTAGAAAACGAGAAGCAGGGCTATGAGCAAGATTGTCGGAGAGGAGGAAATCGTGTCTCGTGGATGTTCAACCACTCGAAAGAGGGCACGTACCAATCGGGCGAAAAGTTTTATCGCTTTTTGTCCGCGAAGTTTCATCTCTCGATAGATTTATAAATAGAATAGTAGCTCGGTAGATGCGCTTGATTTCCGACAGTTACACACAAATGCTCCGGGCATTGAAACCTTGACCACAATCAGTTGAGTGTCTCGTATTTATTAATTAATTCATTAATTATTCCACCATCGAATCCATTTTTCCTTGACTCGTATTAATTTTTTTTTCGATTCAATAAAGTTCGTTCGATCATCTCATCTTTCAATTTCGATATATTTCCGATTTTTGAGCTTATCGCGATCGTATAAAGAATGCGAAAAATTCATTATTTTTCCAATCAACATTCGATCGTAGCTCGGTTGTTGTGGATTTCTGGCGAAGCTGAACGTTTCATCAAGAGGGGTGGAAAACATCGCGGCCGGAAGGCACCGAGGAAGGGATTTGATTATTTTTTCCCACCGAATCGCGAACGGGAAGGATTAGTTGAAGAAAAAACAAACGTTGAGACGATTGAAATAATGGTTTCCCTCTCCTTCCTTCCTCTTGATCCAAGAAGAGCGTAAACTCTGTTTTTTTTTCTTTCAAATTCTCTAATTGTTATATCCGAGAAATTCGAGGTATAATTAAACAGATATTCGAGAAAGAGCGGAAATGGTGCGTGGAGATTTTTATTTGGGAATGATTTCGAAATTACGTTAAAACAAGCCGTTATTCCAAGCGTACGGAAATCATCCTGGATTTTTAAACATACTTTTTTTTTAATTTTCTAAAAATGTAAACAATTCTGAAAAGGGGAACGTAATTGAAACGTAAGATTTCTTTATTTAATCATCTTTTCGCACAGTCTGATTTCTACTCGTAACAGTGGATAAAATCTGGAGATGTTAAATGGAGAAAATAATAAATGAGAGAGAAAACATTATTCTCTGGTCCGTTTAAATTTTTTACATGCACGGAAAAAAGGATTCCTTTTTTGGTGCTCCCTGAAAATGAAAACTCGATGTCGTGCGAAATGAGTGCTCGTTATCATCATCATTATCACCAATTCGACAATATCATAATCAGAGCTCGTTGCTTTCCAACCCAATAACGAGACTCACCCTCCCCGTATCTTGTCCAATAGACCCACGTTCTTTCGATCTCCAACTCACCTGCAACAATAATAAACAAACGAGGCTCATTATCAATCGACTCACACAATTTCGGAGCAGTAAATAACTAAAAATTAAGTCCGCAGTCGAAAAGTTTACATCGTAATTTATTTTTTATCAGGGTCATTACGTAACGCAAAAAAATGATTTAGCTAGAGCGTGGGTTTTTTTTATGCTAGGGTTTCCTTTCGTTGACAAAATCCATTTGATGTCCATAACAGGAAGAGACAGAAAAAAAGAGAGGGGGTAGAGAGCGAAAGGAAAGCGAAAGACGGGTAAAACTAATGAACCGTTTTCGTCAAAAACTTTCTAAGCAATTAAGTGAAAACAAACGATGAAAAACAAAAGTAAAATGAGCATGAAGAAAACCGAGTATTGAAAAATGGGCTACGTCACTTTCTCATGTTCGTTCGAGTTTCAGTTATCACGATCGTACTCGTTATACAGTGAAAATTGGGTGTAGAACGAAACCGTCGAACAACAAAAAATATATACTTCTAGAATTAGCAATCGGTGCTGCATTTTTCAATGGAATCACAGACGGATGAGAAGTTTCATGACTCAGATCTACTTCGAGAATAATTTATCGGATGAGTGCTCGCTAATTCTGATAGCGTGATAAAATTGTGATCGTACTGTGTTCAATGCTGTTTCAATTTTTTATATTTGAAATTTCTTAAATTTCACATTGATAAAAAAAACCCGTTACATTCAGATAATTGTCCATTTGAAAATAAAAGTTACAAACTAATTTACCTCACAAGCTGAAATGAAAAAAATATCTAAAATTATATTTAGATCGAGTCGATCGCAAATCGAAGAGTTTGTTGACCTAGTCCAGCTGAAGACACACATTTTGGTATTTGGATTATCGTGATCGGTCAAAAATCGGTTGAGAAAAGTGAAAAAAAACCACTGCGTGGATGTGAATAATTATTGGACGTAGTAATTAATGACGGCATTTCGGTAAGATTTAAATGTTTATCAACGACTGAATTCGATCCACTCAATCCACGTGTCCAATGAAATAGGTATGTGAAAGAGAATGCTAGCTTTCATCTATTTATTATCGTCGGACGATCACAATTTTCACACCATTTCAATCCTGAACCGGTCCTCTCGTCTTACCCTTTTTTGTTTCATCGTGCAGAGATGATATAAATTGCTCGAGAGAACAGCTGTAAATGCGTGCGAATAGGCAAGGGGGACGCAATGTGTCTATGACTACTGCATGTTACGAATAGTCCGAGTTGTCGATGGTCAAGCACGCGTATATACGCGTAATAAATTGCACGCACATACGTGTGACACTTATTAGTCGTTACGCAGCCATGGACAATAGACCGATCTGGCGAGACTGAGAGAGAAAGGGGCGAGCTTGGAATTCCTTAACGAGATCCATTCGCTCTTTGTACGGTCCGTTTTGGTTCAACATCGAGGCTTCAAAATACAACATATTCTTCAGATTTTTATAAAAAATCATTTTATGTTCACGAAGCGTTTATTCAATTTTTACAAAATTCAATTTTACTGAAATATTGATTAAAGCTGGAAATTGTCACGATCTATAGTTTCGAATACTTTTCTCATTGAAAATTTACTAGTAAATGATTTATTCAATTTTTAAAACATTTATTCATCCCCTTTATTTATTCGATCGAAATAAACAGAAATAATCTTCGAAACATTTTTGCACGTTCCTAGATTCGAAAAAGGAATTTCTCTAATTAATACTGTGCAAAATTAAATACGGTTGATAAAACTGAATCGATAAATTTATCGATTTAATTAATCAGTTAATTCATTTATTCAGTTTTTTAAATATTTAAAGAACTAACCATTTATTTAAACGTTTTTTTACATAAAAGTGAATTGTAAGTATCCCAACTATTTCATCGACAGGATCGGTGTAACTCTGGTTTGTACATTTTGGTTTGTACATTTTGAGGCAATGCCTAATCTTGAGAAAATCAGGCATGAATTAACAAGGAACCTTGAGGATGAAAAAGAGCAACTATGTGCCGACAGTTTGATGTATGGGGTTGACGTATGGCACATAGCATGTACGTTATTCATTGGAAGTTTGTGCTTTGATTATATCGTGTTGAGCTTAATGGCAGGTGAAACAGCGTACCTGTTACAGCCACGAATGACGTGCATTCGTAAACATTGCTCATTTACGAGTGAGTTATGTTCAATCGGCCATTAAATTGCACAGGATTGCACTGCGGCTTTGTTCACCCAACGAAATTATTTCATCGCACTGAAAGGACGAATTGTTATAAATCATCCTGCTAGTTTATCCATATAGATATCTTCATAGGTATCTACGCGAATATTGGGTTATTGCATGTGAAACCGCCAGTTGGGAATATATGAAATCAGAAATGCCGTTTTTAGAAAATCGAAAGCTCCCTGTACAGATTACGATCGAATATAAATATCAGAGGATTTAGGTTCACCGAAACTTGAAAAATGACCGGAAAATAAAAAAGGACGTATCAATGGAAATTTCTCAAAGAAACCATTTCCGGTTTTCGCCCTCCGATTTCAATCATTTTTGGCGACAAAACCGATTTCCGTCGATAAAAAAAATATGCCGGAAAAATATAAAAAAACCGGAAACGTGTTTCAAATTTGGTTTTATTAATTAACCTTATAATAACTAAATTGATGTATTAAATCTTTCTTAAATTCACTTATCTAATCAAATTAATTAATTAATTCATAGTTTATAATAAATTGTTTTTTTTTTTAATTCGTCCCCATATAAATTTGGAACCCGCAAGTCTTAAGGGTCCGCGGTGAAAAAAATTGAATATTATGAACCCACATGCGTTTTCCTCGTACAGAGGTTCGATTAAGGTTGGTAAAATAAAAATGGGCCTGACATCAGCTCACATCGATGATGGCGCATCGCGTGATTTTCGAAGAAACAATTAAGAAATAAATGAACAATCGTAACGCATTTGAAAATCAAATGATTTCAATGGATGGCGATTATTTTCATACGCGTTAAATATATAAGCCGTAGATAGGGTTGTTGCGTGGCTGTTTTTGGTCGTGGAGGAATAAACATGTTGACTGGAACTTCGTCCAATCTCTGACTGCCACGCGGTTAAAACGCTTATGTATTCTCTGCTGCGAGCTCTCGAGACGAGCACGTCCCTTGCTCGTGTCGCGACACGCCGGAAACACTGCGGTAGAGAAGAAATCCTCGATCTCTTCTCTCGTGATTATTTGAATTTTGAAAAATTGTCACGCCCTCCATGACACGAGTGTATATCAACGTTCATTTTATGAAGCATACGAATAAAATCAATAATCGAATAGTTTAATATAAGCAAATAACAAAAATATAGGAACCATTCAAAGAAATACATAAACCAATGAATTAATAAAATAACAACAAACACGAAATCATATAATTAATGCATAAATTTACTAGCACGTGCTACTTGTGACAAATTTTCTTGTGGGTTTCTTTAGAGTTCAGCCATAATTATCACTGGAAATCTGGATCGATATTTCTGCTGCGATAATAATTGTTGTCGTGTTGTTGCCTTTTTTCTTATCTTTGTTCCTAATAATTCTTCAAACGTTTTGAAACTTGATGCAACAATTACACGCACCCAATGAATTTCGAGTCAATTAGGGATGGGGTTGGAAACCCGAACTTCGAATCACCAGAAGGTTCAAAATCCCGAATTTGAATATTCCGAAACTACAAATTTTGTAAATTTCGTAAAGGTTTACGAAATTTGTTTGGGTTTGTTTCGGATCGTTAGTTTGATTACGAAATTTGTAGTTTCGGTGTATTCAAATTCGGAATTTTGAGCCGTCTGGTCATTCGAAGTTCGAATGTTTGAAATTTATTTTATATTTACACTGAAAACTGTTCTTTTCGTTACAGAACTAATATTCTCGAATATTTTACTAGTATTAAAAAGCAGTTGTGGCAGAAATTGACTTTTCTCTTGCTTATCAGCATTTTCCACTCTTTTTCGACACTTATCTCGTGCACGGTCAATGTCCTCATGGGATGACGATAAAAAGGCCCGTTTTACAGAAATCAAAGGAATAATGTCGTCTGCGAGGGAATTTGAAAGTTTTTCTTTTTAAAGCTCGGTTTACTGGGAGAGAAGTACCGTCACTCGAGTATCGTCATCGTCACCGATAAGCAATGAAAACGTAACGAGAAATCGCTTTGGATGGACGGTGGGGTTTTTTTTTTATTACAAAGACGGACAACAAAAAGTATTTTGTATTTTGATGATTAAATATAAACATACGTGTATAAGTCTGACGCCCTGAATACACCTGGCTGTGTGGTTCTGGAGTCTCGAGTGAATATGCGATAAGCCGACGTCGACGTCAAAACGACGCGTGTGTACAGGCGATAAAAGCGGATTTATATGGGGCTTTTTGGGTCAACGCGGCTAGGCCTACACTCTGGATCGTAAAAATGTATTCATATTCACAATATTACAACGAAGCGTCACGAGATGAAATCCCTTTGAAACTTTCATTGTTTCGTAGTCCTTCGGATGAATGGAATTCTCGATTAAATAACATGGAAAAATACAGAAACACAGAAAATGGATTTTTCCTTCAATTCAATTTTTTTGGATTTGTTTGGGCGGTAAAAGTACATTTTGACGTTTTTATGGACCTATATTAGAGTATATTAATGTATACAATTTGAATTTGCCAAAAACAAATTTTTTTAATGATACAAATTAATTGGTAAGAAATTAATGTAATATCATTACGATCTATTTTTACAAGTTGCGTTTTTAAATTTCGAATGAGAATCTTTGTAAGAATTTTCAAACCAAAAAATGTTGGACAGTTTTTTTACATATCAAACGGATTTAAAAAATTTTGTGATACTCGTTATTTCATTTTTTTTTGTATCAACCATAATATCATAATAATCATAATAATAAGTAAAAATGTTTCACTAATTTTCTCATTCCAAATCGGCAAGATACAAATTTGGGTGTTTCAGAAGAATCGACTTTTATCGCGTTCCACGATGCGAAATTCACGTTTATCCATGAGTTACATAAAATTCTTTTTTTTTTTACAATAAATCTTTTCCAGATTTCACATGGAACACCTCGTATATAAGTTGAATTTTCGAGCAGCCGCGAGTACGCGAGCGATACGACGACGCCGCTCGAATTTGACGAATTCACGCTCAGCGATACGTAGGAAGGAACGGATCTGGCTCTTTCGTCACCAACGATTCCGAGCTTTCTTGCCCTCGTGTGAACCAACGGACGAGGCGTGCATAACGAGATTCATTCATTCGCGCGAGAGTATCTCGAGGGTCAACGCGTATTCTTTATTACGCGTTGAGATAAGAGATAAGGAAAATAATGCAGCTGATGCATCTCCGCCTAACCAGAAATGCGTATCGAGGACAAGCTAGATGCTCTAGCGAAGGATAATAATTAAAAAAGAAAAATTTATTCGTCAATTTATCGACAATACAAAAAATAAAATCGTCAATTTATCGACAATACAAAAATTAAAATCGTCAATTTATTGACAATACAAAAATTTTTATCGTCAATTTATCGACAATACAAAAATTAAAATCGTCAATTTATCGACAATACAAAAATAAAAATCGACAATTTATCGACAATACAAAAATTAAAATCGTCAATTTATCGACAATACAAAAATAAAAATCGTCGATTTATTGATGATGAAAAATTCAAAACGTCGATTTTGTTTTGTTTTTTTTTTTGTTTGCCTCTCTTCATTCCGGACATACGTTGCATTTATTCGGTCGGCGTCCGCAACGGAATTAACGGGACGTACTCGTCGTATTAACATTATTCGTGGCACACACGCCTCTGGTAAAACGCCCGAGGTCGTGCAAATACAATTGCCATTTTCCATCTCGCATTTTGCGCTCGATGTAATTGTATCGTAGCGCGCGTGCGGTGGCAAAAGGCCGGATTAATAAACGCCTACTATGTAATCGATTTATTCATCGTTTCGAGGCTTCCGTTTGAAAATCTTGAACAATTAACCTAAACGGCCCTAATTTCGTCTCTGCGTGTAAATATTGAAATTACGATAAAATTATTAGTTGCGAAAAAAAAAACCGTTGCGTTGATCGCTGTAATGAGACGATGTTGGAATCGATTGTGCAAACTTTGAACTATTGAAAATTAGTTAAGTATTTATTACTCTTCCCCTCCTCCCAAAAACAAAGAAATTCGTTTGAAATGATTTTTTATAATATAATCATTAACATTAATATTAATAAGAAATTGTATCGTTCAATATTAATAATAATATCAATTTAATGATAAAAACTTTGCATTAATAATAATAATAATAATTTTTGTATTCTCCGCTATTCAATACACGAATGTATCAACAATATTATACACGCACATACGCAAATTATATGGTATTTCTCACCGATCCAAATTTCACGCTGAACGTCTCGAAATACTTGACTAAAAACTTGATCGTGATGGGCTTGTCGTCGCGCTGACTTTTGCCCCGTTCCCAAGACGTCGAGAACGAAAAGGACGACTTGGAAGAACCGACCGGATTCGCCGGAGCTAATTTGACGATGAGGGCCTTGCGATGACGTCGCTGTGAATATCGAAAAGATCCCTCGACTCGTTAAACGCATCACGGAGGGCACATTCATCATTGACGTAAACCACGAACGTTTGTACTTTTCTAACTAATGCATTGTCACCGAACTCGTCAGCGTGCAATTCCAGAAAGGAATTCGAAATTTGTTTTTTATTTTTTATATTTTGTTTTCTTTTTTAAATTTATTTTCTTAATTAATATTTTTTGAATATTTATTTTCTGTAACTTCTGAATTTGACGATCCACAGCAATGGTACCTTCCAGTCATTTTTATAACGGGAGTAAAAACATTAACAAAAAAAAATGTCCCTTCAATTTCCTGTCGATTGCAGATCTTAATTAATCCCCGAGATGTCAGTCTGACCATTGACTTTTCTCAACTAATAATTCATCCGATATTTTCATTATTCACCGTGCGGAAGAACAATGAACTGCAATTCTAGGGGCGAATGGCTTAACATTTTTTTCTCATACGTTTTTTCTTTCCGCGTGCAATTTCATTTTATTTTCAAAATGTCACGAAGCGTGACTAATTTTTCTAGTGAGCTCGTAGGAAAATTCTGAGGTATTTCATTTTCTTCGTGTCCCCTTCCCCGCCTCTTCGCATTAAAGGCCAGGGGGAAAGGGGACTGTTACGTGCAGCAATTCATGTGTTATTAAAAAATCTAAAAAAATTAAAAAAAAAAACGGGTTTCCCGCTCTATTTGCCTTGTCATTGTTATCGTTCATTTCCGAGTCGTAGCAGCGAAAAAAGTGCATCGCGCGTGCGCGCACTTTTCCGATCATATAACGAGAGCTCGTTAATTAAGGCCCGCGCGCACTAATATCCACAATTATCCACACACACATACACTAAAAATTAATAATTATTTCTCTTTTTCGTAAACGCGAAAAAAACGACGATAAGAATCGCAGCGTATCAAGCGCCGTACGAATTTCAACTAAGACGTTAGAACCGCCACAGGGAAACAGCTGATTGGATACTCCGGATTGCGCAAACTTGCCCGAGTTGCGTGAGAGTGCGTGTATTTTCTACGAGGGTTTCTTCGGCCCCGAGAAGTCCAATGTTCACGTGTGCGCGCGTTTCAATACGAGTTGACAGTCAAAAGGGCGTAACTTGTCCACGACGGTCCACGATTTTTTTTTATTTGGTTTTTTTTCTTCACTTTTTTTTTCGTCGCTGATTTCGCGTACGACGACGATGAGAAGTCGAACCCGGACGAGGAAAGAACTTCGTCGTGTATACGAGAGGAATAATATATCGCGTGTATATAAACGATGTGCACGCATTTCCAAGCGTGCCACATACCCGCGAATTACGCAATAGACCAAGATGCGACCGGGGTTTATTTGCGGTATACACGAGTGCCGACGACGACGGGCTGCTCGCTCCGCAAACCCCGAGAGCTTCTTCCTGATTTTTGGATCATTTTGACGAACCTCCATAGAGGAAACGTTTTGGGAACGATACAGAAAAATCAAAAATATTGGGAATCGATAAAAGGTTGTGTCATTGATAAATTATTGAGCGAGTCAATTTTACATTTTAAGAAGCTAAGTATTGAAATTAAAAAAAAGGTTTTTTTTTCATTGATTTTTTTTAAAGTTTGGAGTTTTCAATCTGCCAAAATCTTCAATTCTTTAACAAGAATAATATTTATTTTTCATGTTAATCAACACGTAAATTACAAACGTACGAAACATTAGAGAAATTTTGAAACGACAAAACATAGCGAAATTTTTAAATGAATTTTAATTGAATTTTTAATTTAAATAAAATAAATTAAGTTCACGATTTATATAAAAAAATTATATATTTATATGCGACGGACGGCAACAAATATAATTTTCTTTTTACTTCTATAATGTTATTTTCCAACTTTCCGCTACTAAAGTTGGACATTCCAGCTATCGTTCTTCGACGTTCACAAACATGAGTCTGCAAAAAAATCATTACAGGCAATAATGAAGCGCTAAAAATAAATGCTCGTTGAACATAAACGTGAACTTCAAACCCATTCGTTTTTCGGATCATCATCGTTCCGCAAAGCCGTCGGAACTCACATCCTTGTTTATTGTTCCGCGGTCTTACGGAGCATCCTCAAAAAATGGTCAAGATCATAACTGACCTCTAACCTTTACGACCAATTGAGCCCGAATTAATTTTTTGTTGAAATTTATCGAATTTTATTAGGTGCTAAAAAGTTTCTCACCATTGGCCTCCTAACAGTCATTCGTGTCTCTTTTTTTCAATGTTTATTCGATTCAATGATCGAGCCATGTCCAAGGCAACCGCTTGTCGATTAATAATTTCAATTGAGGTCAGCAGACGAGCGCGCTCTGATCTACTCTCGAGTGAGCTCTCGAGTGCATCCCAAGCCTGGATGTACGTACACTACCAATGGAAAGTTTGGCGATAGTTTCCACTATTTTTTTTCTTTAACTCACAAATATATTTATAACGATCCTGCGCGAAAATATTGTCATCGGATATGATCCGGTTCGTCCCCGTTTTCTCAATCGGGTTGAAAAACTTCGGATTGAAAAAAAATCGGATTGAATCGGGAAAGGGAATTTAACGCTCCCAAATTGGATTCCAACCAGAATTCTGATTTGGAACGATTGCGGCCACTAGTTGAAATTCGAATAAAAATATCGCTCTGGATTCAAGCTAGAAACTCCGATTCCAGGGAGAAAAGTAAAATTCACCAAGACATATCGATCGACATCGGCAAGAAACCCTTCAGTGTTTTCTAAACACATTTAACCCGGCGAGAGGGTGGTGAAAAAATGTAACAAGAAGTATGTGGCATGGTTTGACATACCTTTCTATCAAATTCACTGCAAAACTAGATTCTTAATAAAAAAAATCATTATTTTAATTATTTTTCATATATTATACATTACTGGAAATAAGTTACAATGAATTTTCATCATTCAACAATAACATGGTGAGTATCACATACTCTGGCATACTCTCGCCGGATTAACGATTTGAAAAAGATCAGATAAAAATTGCCGTTACGTTACAACTTCCAAATCTTATATACCGAAATCACAAAATCATAAGAACCCAATGAACAAAAGATACTATTACAAAAGAACATTTGATAAAAACACGAAAGTCGAACAAATTAATGGCGCGTAAAAAAGTAACAAATAGGGTAAACAGACCCGCCAGCGTTTCAAATTCTTGCCACCGGATCAGCCTTTCGTCTATGAAGTCAGAACTATTTGGATTCCCATCAGTATCCTTCCAGGGAACCGAAATTATATCCCAACCGGAATCTGACAAGAAATTAGGTTTTCCTGATAAATTCTTGAACCGGATACGATAGGAAGGTTCACTCACTTCGCTTCGAGGTGATTCCGTCTAGACAGGTGTTGGTGCGATGGATATTGCGTAACTGAAAACAGGGAGGGTCAGCTCGCGGACGTAGCAGACGAATGAAGCGAGAAAATGCAAGCGAAGCGCAATATAGGCCTCAAGCTCCGTGCCAGAAACTAAAATATATCCGGGGTGAAAAAGAAAAAAAAAGAAGACGAAGAGTCTCGTCGGTCATAGCGCTTCTTGGGTGGACGTTGGGGTTGTCGTCACGTTTCTGTGAGGTTGGGGTTGGCAGACGCCTTTTTCGATCGCTCCTCGATGGACAGGTGAAAGATATATAGACATGCCGAGGAAGCGGATGGGCCATGGAAAAGGGGTGCCAATTTTCGATTGGATAACTCGCTCGACGTAAAACGTCACGTTTCAATAGTCACACGGAAATTAACGTCCCTGACCCAGTAATAAAGCCCCCAATTTTCGAGGCAGTCGAACGCTCGCCAATAATACACTTTTCACGCGATAATAATAGTCGCAAGCTGCGGTGAGTATCGCGGCCCCTGAGGAGCTCTGGTGTGGCCTAGGGATATATTGATGGACAAGTATGTACTCGATTCTGCGGTATCGTCAAGCTTCGACACGGTAGTTTATAGGATAACCGCGGTTAAGGCTGTCGTCGTCGGGAAAGCCTAGATGTATCGGAAATTGAAGGGTAGTTCGAATCGTATTGGATCCAATCGTATCCGTTCTGTGATCATTCCGTTCGGTCGATAAGATTCGATTTTTATTTGATTTTTTCGAATTTAATTTCGCTATGGCGAGGATCGATGATCGAGGCTCCGAAATGCTTCCGAGTGAAATAAAGACTGACGAACTCCGGAAATCTTGAAGGGATTTCAGAAATTTAGTGGCTGCTGAAAAAAGCAAGGTTTTAGACAAATTTTTGAGAAACGGTACGTATGGCTTTGTTATTTATAAAGTGTAACGTCAATCGTCAGCTTCTCTCGTTTTACTTTCATTTATCTTTGGTGACGTTAAAGCTTGCGACCTTGGAACGAGAATAAGCTCTTTGTAGTTGCCCGAGTTTTATTCGAAGGATTCAGACTGTGCGTAATCACTCACACACATTTTCGTGGATTGTTCTCACGTATTGATACATATGTGTGAACCATCCATCAAAACGTGTGGATTTTTTGCACTCTCAATTTGCAAAATTTCTTTCTTTTTGAATCATGGAAAAGTTTTCTATAGTGAAAACAAAATAAAAACAACTTTTGTTGCATTCGAACTATGCAAGCTCCAAAGTCATTATCATTCACAGAGCAAGTACTTTTTCATAGTTTGGTTATAGCTTGTGGGAAAATATTGATATTGGGAATTAAAAGGAAATTTTTTTTCGTACTTATTAAACAAATTTTCATTGTTTCGATATCCCTACATCGTTTTTTGCATATTTATGCTACGAAAATTACCGAAATATATTCTCAATTAAAAATGTATCATTATTAAAAACGTCAAACATTTAAAAACCGAAAGTAGGAATAAAATTATTTTCGACTAAAAACAAACAAAAAAATGTGTATCAACACTTCAATCGCCTAGAAATGTAAAAATTCAACGTCATCAATATGCTTTAAGGCAGAACATATTTTTTAAACATGGGTTTGGATACACGTATGTAACAATTAAAAAATCAAATTGTCAGATTAAATTCGAGAAGCTTAAAAAACATTCGGTGAAAGAAAAAAGTGGTTTTGCAATTGTGGGGTTAAAATTGCGAAAGTAAGTCGAAATTTGGAAATCCGCGACGACGCAACAACGGGGTAATTTGTAACAATTGAAACATTAAATTGTCAGATTAAATTGGAGCAGCTTAAAAAACATTCGGTGAAAGATAAAAATGGTTTTGCAATCGTGGGGTTGAAATTGCGAAAATAAGTCGAAATTTGGAAATCCGCGACGACGCAACAACGGGAAAATTTTCATGAAAATTTTTCTCTCGACTGCGTCACACGAGCGTACCAGCCGCAAGGGCGGGGGAAATCTTACGGGTGCAATAAAAGCCCTTAATCGAGTTATCTGGATAGTCGTATCTTTCGTATTCCTAGAGCACGTTTCGAAGTTTAAAACCGTGGCGCACACGTGGATGTCCACGTTCGCGGAGTATTTATAAAAGTCAGCGTGTGCACCTTGCACTCGACTCGTGGAACACGTGTAATTTACATCCGGACGACCGGGACCCGAGTAAAAAGGTCTCGCTCGTTTGCATCTCCGGCACGTTTGCTAGACTCCGTTTGGGCGCCCGCTAATAGTTTTAACCGTGAAACCCCGCGACTGCATCGCGTATTGACATGTCAAATGCGCAAAACCGAAAGAGGAAGAAAAGGAAGAAAAAAAAGAAAAATACGTGGTCCACGTGACGATTTCTATCTTATCCTCGCTTCCTGGTTTGTTTTTTTTTTCATTTTTTTTTTTTTTTTTCTTCCTCCTCGATTTGACTAATTTATTATTGACTCAGCGAGAGTCAATCGGTAATCATTCGTGACGCGAGTCGCAAATATCATTACGAATTTTGTGTGCCAAGCTCGCCGGGACTCAATCGAAAGTCCAATTGTCGAGTGCCTCAATAGCGGACGCTTTTTAATGATGATTGCGTCCAAGTGCAGTTCATTCCTGCACTGTAGAAAAAAAGCTGTTGCGAAAAAATGTAGTTTATTGCTTTTCGTCTATTTAAAAGTTCTGCGTATTCATGAAATTTGAAAAATACATTTTTTTTGCGTTCGTTTATTTACTTTGATTCATTTATATTATTTTAATTTATTTATGTGTTAATTACGATAAATTGATGATTGATCAATATTTTCAAAGACAAAACTTGGCTGGACTGAGCATTAATTCCAATCCCTCTACATAAAATGAATATTAAATGTTACTATAATTATTACATTTATGAGACGAAAATGTATTTTTCGTACCCAACAAAGATTGCTATAGCTGGAAAGAACAAATTGATTTTCACGTAATCGATTGATTGAAAGAACGATTCATTTTCACGTAACAAGATCCCCAAAAACCCCAAAATCTATGGGACTTTGGGAGGAAAGTTTAACTCCTTTTTGCACGTATTGGAAGCAATATTGAAGGTAGAAAAGCTTGGCGAGTTCTTTGTGCTCCAGGGAAAAGGGGACTCGGGCAATGTAGGCGAAGAACTTAGGGCAGGTGCTCCAGGTCGAAGACGCATCTTGGTCGTCTCGCCAGTGGGGGATGCTGCATTTTATGCACTTTGTTTCATCGTCCACTCTCTCTCGCTTCCCTTCCCCCCTCACTTTGCCTCTCTCATACATACGCAGTTAGCCACCGACACACGAGTTCGCCAGCACATAGACACAAGTGTGTACAAGAGACTCTCGTTTCTCTTTGTCCTTTTCTCTTTTATATTTCTTTCGGTGCGCGCAGCTTCGTACGAGCGGCTCGTTCGCAACTTCTCCCCGAAACCGGTTGTGTGTTGTATACGCGTTTCTCTCTCTGTCTCTCTTGGTCTTTCGCGCTTGCGAGCTGGTCCATACGAGTATTGCTGTTGGCTCGATCGCGCGGGAGAGTACTCGAAACACCGGGGGAGTCTTTATATTCAACGCTTTATCTGTACTCTATACAGGGTGCTCGGAAAAGTCATCTCTAAACGTAATACTCGTGAATGTTAAAAGACGTCACATTATTTTTCTATCAGGTGATCTGGTTCAACTGACACCCGAAAAAACCATTTTGTACTACCGACCGGGACACTCGTGAGTCCAGAATTTCCCTGGACTTGAAATTCGAATCGTTGCGATGCAATGAAATTTCTTTTCTCATTTTTATTTCCTTAGATCCATTATTTGGAGAAATATTTTTTTCAGATTTTAATTCTGGGTTATCACGATAAATATTTGTATAATTGTTGAGGTATTTTACTTACGATTTCAGTCAACAAAAAATAGAAAAATTAAAAAATAGTTATTTCATATAAATATTATAGATTTTTTGGCCGGCGCTCCAAATTGTTGTAATTAATTATCATAAAAAATACGATAAATATAATCTAACAATATTCATAAAAATGTAATATAATTTATCAAATAAAAATACACTATAATGTTTTTTTAAATATCCCCAAACGCTCATAGTAAGAGTAACAAAAAGTTGACATCGATGTCAACTGAAAATCGCTGAAAATGGTTGTATTTTGGTATTTCTCAATACGAGGCATCCAATTATAAACGTTGGTCGTAACTTCTCCGACCACCCCGTATATAAAATCCGGACTGCCTCGCACTTTGCGATTTTATTTTCTCCGTTGGCTGCGTGCACGCGCTTCTTCGAGGAGAATCGTCTCCCTGTTTAGGAAACTTGAAGAAGATTCGCGTTGATGCGCACGCGCGATCAACCCTCGTCCTCGTCGTTCGGCTTATCGAGGAAGCTTCATGTTGGGACGCGAACTGCACTTCCAAACTAAAGAGCCAACGTTGTTCAATGGAGGTTTAACCGAGCCAAGGGGGATCCAACAGATTCGCACCTTCGAGTCTTTGTTCGTTCCTTTTGTTCGCTCAAATACGAAGGATTCGATGCTACTGTAGACTTAGTTTTGTTTATGGAATAATCATTGGTACATTGGAGACGGAAACATTGATGATAACAATTCAAACTGCTTTTTGTCATTATCGAGGAAAAAATGGACTCGAAATTCGAATCGTTACGAAGCAATGAAATTTCTTTACTCATTTTACTATTTCCTTGGATCCATTATTTGGCGAAATATTTTTTCCAGATTTGAATTCTATGTTATCACAAAAAATTGGAATAATTATTGAGTCATTCATGAAAATTCAGTAAAACATCGATAAATTAAAAAAAGATGATTTTCGTTGCGTCGCAACGTTGCGAACTTCAATCTCATGAGGAAAGTCAATATAGTAAATTCGATTCACGAACGTTATTTGAAATATTGGATTTGTTTTTCTCCTAAAGGAAGAACTGAACGAAGACCACTTGAGAATCTGTTTTCATCCATCATATGGAACAGTGCGCGAATCAAAATGAATTTTACCAAACCTCAAATATCGTGAATCCAGTTTCCTCATTCACGGTTACTTTTTTTAAGCACAACTAAGCATCAGGTTTTTTTCAAATGAATAAATGCAACAGTATGCAATAATATTTCATTGGATCGAAAATATTTTCGAGAAATGAGAATTAAAAAATTACGTCATTTCTCGCACATACGTCAAACAAAAAACGACTAGTTCGATATATCGATCTTCTCCAACCTCCGAATAGTTATTTCCACAATCCATTGATCAGATATCCAGTGTGCCCAGGCAGAACCCAGTATTGCCTAAGTCATTTCCGAACCAGCGAGCAATATGAAAAAAGCAATTGTAAAAATGCATCGACCCTGAAGGTCACCGAGCCGATGACCTTCGAAATAAAACGTGCAATCGATCTTAACCATACTTCTTCATACGAAACAAACCCAAAAAAAATTGTTAAGTAACTACGTTCGCACGTATATATTTACCAATATATCCTGTAGCGAGACCGGCATCACGGAGCACGTTGACATATCCTTCAAGCTTTAAATCACGATTCCAGCTCCATCCAAACGTTTCCCCCCCGTTTTTTTTTTATTCGTCGTATTTATAATCGGCCAACTCTGGGCGATTCACCAAATTCACCAAAACGGAATCACTGTAAAACGGCTAGTGGAGCAAACGGTTGGTTCGCCAAATTTTTTACGCGATTGTAAATTGGGTCGACGAGTTATCGTAGGCCGATACGATCGGGGTTTACCGAAGTTGCCAATTGTCGGGACGCGGGCGAGCAACTGTTAACATCCGGCAAGCCGCGTGGACACTGTCCACCGTTGGGAATCGCGATTCCACGGAAGTCTCTTCCTCTGCCACCTCGCCCCCCCCCCCCCCCCCCCCCCCCCCCCCCCCCCCCCCCCCCGCCCCCCCCCCCCCCCCCCCCCCCCCCCCCCTCCAACCCCCCGGTCGCCCCCGCCTTACAACTACTACAAGCTCGAGTTCGCTATATTGAATTAAGGTACAGTGCGTTTTCTGCGCGAAGACTCGCGGCTCGGTCAATCTATACGGACATCTCCTTCCAATCCATCCCTTCTTGGCGGCCCCACTACTCGACGTCGGCATAATTCAATATCGGTAGAGTACAGGCCTTGCGGTTATGCGGTCGCCGGGCTCTCGTTCCGCCTTTCCTATGTACATCTACGTACACGGATACTCTGCTTCTATATATAAACCCGTTTACGCACACGAATGAGCGTGTGGATATTTCTGTAAATATATTCCTGGTTTGCGGGAGAGGAAAACGTTTCGAAGTGAGCGACAGTGGAGAACCTGATGATTATTCGACAACCCACGCTTCAACGATGATTGAGTGGTCTTCGAAGCGACCGAGATAAAAAGAGTGGGCCAATAACCGGATCATTCCGTAACTTTTCGCGTCTCAGGAATTCGTTTGAACGAACGCGGGCTAAATACCGGTGCACAAATAATATGGTTTTCACACGCTTCAAACGTGTCGAATTTTAGACACTTTTTACACGTTTTATAGCGTGTGAAACACAGGTGTGTCGTTTGAATCCGAGATGGTTTCACATCCGTGAAAAAGTTCGATTTTTATGCAGTGTACATGGGGATTTATGAACTTTCCGTTGAATGGGAGAAACTATTGGCACCATTGTATTTTTCAACTTTTTTTCATCATCACGATTGGAAGGTGTCGTCGGTCAGTTTTTCGTGTTAATTCTTGGGCTCGAAAAAATTAGTTCGATGATTTGTAGAATTTCTGTAGATTTGATCGATGGACCAAGTTTTTTTTTGCTCGTCAGTTATGGTTATGGAATGAATTTACTAATGATGACGTATGGCGAGGCTCCCAAACGCGGCTTGGTTGTTAAAGGCCACGAGTGCGTTTTTCAAAGCGGTTCTCGTATGACCGATAGGGTGAGAAAGTTTGCTTGACGTATGACAAAATTCGTCATGTTTGATTCGATCTATACCTCGTTGTACATCGAAATGTCTTTGCGGATATACTTGCACCAGAATGTATAGTCCGGAATAATGATACACTGCCTTATCAATTTCTAGTCGACTATGCACACGCAGTACTATAAGTGTCTTACTTCCAAGTGATTGACTCGTGGATATGAAAAATCGAGAAATGTCAAGCCAATGGCTCATAGAAACTTCACTAGCACAAAAGAACTGATGTAAATGAGTTTTCGTCTGGATGTATCGTAAGCTATCTAGAGAACAATTCAAAGTCGAACAAACACTCGTACTAACTTGTACTCGTCCTCGTCGGTGGTTACAGTGTCATTGGATTTTTACTACTCAATGCGTCCACGTGCCTAACCTTCACTTGAATTTCATATTTCTCGTGACTCTTGCGATAACAAATCTATCGATACTTTGCACATTTTGCTCCATCTTGAATTCTCTGTTTTCGTATGGTATTTTTTTGTTAGCGATAAAAACTAACTATGTGACCTTCGTATTCTTGGAATGCAACGAAAATCCTTTTTTTTAATTATTACCCAAACATTTTTCTCACTTTCGAGTTATCCGTCGAAAACCGTTTTTTTCTTTGCGATTTACAGGTTAAAACTCGTATTTAACAATTTATTAAAAATCTGCGATATATGATTAAAGTTAAAGTTTGCATAGTTGGAATCCAACAAAAGAGATTTTGTATTTTTTTTTTTAATTTCTTTTGATGGATCAGAGCCATTAAACTCGAACAAACATTCATTACGACTCTTATTTATCTGCACTCTAAATTTACAAAATATAATTACCTATAATGCTGAAAATGAAAAATCGCAAAGAAAAATCTCGTTTTATTGCAACGATTTTAAACTTCAACCTCATTAGCTTATTCTGTACTTCTAAAAGCATTTTCCCTTTGATATTCTGAGAGACAGAAAATCTTGACATTTTTCGGAAGGTTAGTTCTTTCTATCCACTAGAAATTTTAATAAATTTCGTCGAAAGGGGCATCCGCGTGGGAAGTTCTGACGAAGATTGCAACCATTTGGGTCAAGTACCTGGAATCAGTGTTCCAAACGATTTTGTGCAACTCGAGGGCTCGACTGTAAGCTTAAGGATAGTTATAAGGGTGACTCGTCGTTGTCCGATCAATGTTTTTAATACCCCCCCCCCCCTCCCCCCGCAGGTCTCGTTATATCGCTCCTCGTCATATTTCCACGTCGAGAGCGCTGCCCTTTTCTCTCTCTCTCTTTTGCTTCTCGTCGTTGGGGAACTGGCTTACCAAGTTCACAATTAACGATTCCAACGACGTCGAACGGCAAACGAGTTTTGCCCCGAATAGCCGGTTCGCCGTTCCGTAGCTCTTCGGACCTATAACTCTAAACTCTTCTGGAGCTATAGTAACCGGGACATTTGTACTTGGAGCTGTATGTACAATCTATGTATTCTATACAGCGCCGATCGACTCTTCACGGATGCTTGGCTTGTCTCGGGGAATCCGTTCGTTCAATGAGAGACTTCGGCGTGTGTATCTCCGGCCGTTCACCCCGAGGAACACCCTTCGCGTTCATCGTCCGGTATAACCGCGGAAAAGTGGAGAGAAAAGTCAGGTGGTTTCGCGTTACGTGCTCTGACGATCTATCGATCGACGGGTATCCTTTGGTTAAGTTAATCCGGGAAGCCTCGAAACCGAAATAACGAAGCTCGTTGGAAAGCTAGCCAGAAGAACTGCGATTGCAGAGGGGAAGAAAAACCGTTTTTCAAATAATGGCTCCGAGAGGGAAAAAAGAAGTATGAGTTTTGGGTCATCTTCATTGGCTGACATTCGGGTTAAAGGATGAAATCTGCCATGAAGTTGAAGAACACTCGAGAGACTTTGAGAATCAACCACCAAAACGTTTCATTTTCATGGGAATCGAATCCTCTCGGAGAAGCAACTTTCCTTTGGCTTTGAACCTATTAGATGCAGCATAGAACGGGACGGTGCGAGATTTTATGGGCACTAGCTGTACATAAATCAGATCTTGGAGGATGGGTCAAGCTCTAACCCATACAGTACGTCCAGGATCGCCGAGGACAACGGGTTGTGTGTAGGTAATTCGATATTGGCAAGAGGCCAGTAACCGGAGCACCAGGAGAATCCTTGCCTCGTTGAAGCAACCGGAGGCCGGAAAGTAGTTAAGCGCTCGAGCGGGCAACCGTTGCAAGGCCTGTTGGCTCGACAGGCACCCTGCAACAGCGCACTCTGCAACAACACAGATGCTCAATGACGAAGGTAACCAGGCAGAGGCCAATGTAAAATGTCAACCTCCTGTTAAGGATTTTCGATCGTATCTCGTTCCTTTCCCTAATAAACGCAATCTATTGGGTTCTCATTTATTGGATTATTCTCGACAGCCTTGAAAAGTGGATGTGGGAACCAGTTGGCCGGTTTTTTAAAGACTACTTTAACTACACATCAGCAAATGAAATTCTTCCATTTTAGACTTAAGTTGGTTTGCTTGGGGAAGGAAATTCCGAAGATCTTCACGCAACGACTGTTAAGCCACCCAATTATCCTAGGCTCGTAAAAGCAGCACGAGAACTGGCTGATCCTGGTCTATGTTCTCGCTGTTGCAAGAACGTAGACGTATCGACACGTCAATTCGGAGCAAGCGCGTTATCATTGAACGGGTCAAGTTTACACCGAGCTATCGATTCGATCCGGAATAGCTTTGGAGATAGTACATTATTTGGGCTAGCCGCTAATAACGCGAATTCTGTTTTCGACGTTGTGTTCGAGATCCACGAAATCTTCGAGGCTAACAGAGCCAAGGTTCGCGAATGTTTGTGCAGCTGGCAGCAAGACAGACTTGTGGATCTTTCCGACGATAGCTCCGAAAAACGAACGCCGAGAGACTTTTGGATTACCCTACCTACTGTTGCGCCAAACAACCAAGTAAATCGAATAGACCGTTTTATGGGTGAATGGGCGCAACAGTGTGCAGAATATCCAACTGTTCCGTTCAACATCGAGTTTCCTAATGTTTGGTACTTTCCTGAAGACTGGGACGTTCAAGAACGTAGACAACGTTACATGCCAAATTGCCCTGACCACCCCTACCCTTTCGTAGCCAATGTAAGCGCAAGCACTCGTAAAAAAAAAGCATTGCCATATTTCTTCGTATTTTGGGTAACTATTCGCTCTGGAATATGACGAATATCGCTTGCTCCTCATATCCATTCCAATTGAGTGCTCCACGACTCAACAAAACACGACGTTGCAAGCTTTGAGAATTAATCGGCTCGATTAATTCGCGTCACCAACGTTTCTCAGCGCGCTAACTTTATTTAGGATAAACCGGCGATCGTTGAAGACGACCGGTTCATTTTATTCGAGCACAGTGATTACGCTTGTGCGCAGGCATCCGCCCCGAGTATTATACCCGTGAATCACGAAAAGATAGGAATACATCGAGTCTGGAATTCTCCGTTACTAAATTCCTCGGGATTAATTTAATCGATGACTTTTTTGCTTACGACGTAATATCGAACGACCGGTAAAGACGTTCATATTTATCTTGTTTAACACGCGCGTGGTTGGAAACACGTTATTTTCGAACAGACGCTATTAGCCGTACGGATGCACTTGATTTCCGGTCGATTCGACGATCGCTCGAACTGGCTGTGTCTTAATTATTATTATTGCATACCAAATGATACGCGGGAGCAGTGATTTCGCGCTTTAAAGTCCCGGTCTCTTTGTCTTCCACGTTGCTCGTGGCAATTGAGTAAACGACACACGGAGCACGTCCGATGGTAAGGATGGTCGGACAGACACTGATCGCCCGATGCGTGAACGCTGATATAACCACTCGTATATCCCGTCATCACTGAACGTTTGTAACGCAATGGTGCACCAACCATCACGAGTCAAGGCGTCCATGCGTCAGACCCGGTGTATGTACTTTCAATACAGTCTCCGGGTCAGCACGTTTACCGTCAACGCCATTATCCTATGTCGCTCAAACGCCCCCCGTGCCTTCGCATTTAACTCGTGTACACCGCAACCAGCAAGCTCCTCTCTCGACTCGGCTAGTTCGCAGAGCAGGAGGAGACAGATGCTGGGATCATTCTCACGAACGAACTGCCGGACCACAACTCCCGGATCCATCATTATCATCCGGGCGATGCACGATCAACCGGACCCTCTATACGAGGCTTTCAACCAATTCAATTTCCAAGGTATGTCATTAGAAGCAGTGATAAACATTGGGAATATTTAGAGAGACGGAACGTCAAAGCGATTGGTGATCCACGAAGTCATGGGTCGTTATAAACAAATCATGGGTTTCTACAGCTTGTGATAACTCTGATGCTACGTGATATACGTTTATCACTTAAACATCGTGTACCGAATAATATAGGTAGATCCTTCCTAATGAAATCCATCGTAAGCTCCTAGATTTCGCGGCTTAATACTGCACGTTGCGCTACGTGTTGATAGAATTTTAAGCTTGTAAATCCCTTCGACGTTTATCATAACACATCTATTGCGAAAATTGTACTGGATCGATTGGATCCACCAACATCCCTGGCCTGTGATCCAGGATGACTGGTCAGATGACGTGGATTAATATAATATAGCTTCAAATGATAGGTTTCAAAATTTTATTTTGGTGTTCCCAATAGAATCCATCACGCAGCTTACGCTGAATTTCAACTCTGAATTACGGCAGTATTCTCGTGTTGCCTCAAGTAGAATCAAGTATTTAGAGAAAATGACGGAACAAAGGAAATTCCGATGAAAGCTAAGATCATCGCATGTTTTTAGGTTGACAAGCGGAGTTTGAGATTTCCGAGAGTTGTGATAACTAAATGCAGTTCCGTCCGTAGAGCCATAAGACATAATCTCGAAGAAGCAACGAAAGTATCAGCGCACGTTGGAAGCTTGTCTGTTTCGTGCGTGCCAGAATGCGCCAAAGTCTTATCGTTGTCGGCACGGTATCTCGGTTAGTGCTTCGCCTGAGGCGACTCGGCGTATAAACGACGACACACCAGATACGAGGATGTCCTTGAGTAATCTCACTGGTTTCAGATCAGTTGTTCAGCCCGGATCGGGACATCAGGAACCCGAGTGTGACCATGCTTTTAAAACCACGTTCAACGACGTTACCGGGTGGGCGTGATGTGGCTTTCAAGAAAGACCCCCTTCTTTAGGCATCGGTGATATACTCGTCGATGGGATCTAGTCTGGAACCTGGCTGTTCCTGACTAAACTTTAGCACGGTATGTGATATTTCCACACTGACATCATCTCTTTGGTGCAATGAAGCCAAAGAGCGAATAGCAAACGCGATTGCTCTTATCCAAATGATATCCGCATGGAAAAACTTTTTGGTGTTCATCAGCTGATGAATTTTGAGTCATTAATAAATAGTCGACGCTGGAAAATTCTGAACGCTGATTAGGAACCATAAATATAGCAACACACTCGAGAGGAATTTCACAGTAGGTATCCCACGATATACGCTGGTAGAGACTCGAACACACCAGGGAGAGAGACCCCTGCTCACAATAATTTTCATAGTATCGTTCCAACACTCCGGTTGGTCCGCCGTTCTCCGTTTGTTACACATCGACTCTGGCCTGGTTCTGTTGGCCGCAAATCCCTCTTCCACTCCCACATAGACGAACACGCAGCCAGGCTCGCACGAAAGTGAGAATGCAGTCGAGTGATATTATAATTTCTAATTGAAACGCGCCACGGTGTGGAACGTGTAGCTGGAGTGTACGTCGCATTGTTCGACGAAGCAGAGTAGCAACAGCGACGGCGTGGTCGGACCCTCACTGCAGGCTGTTGGCTTCCGACTTATGCATCGATGCGTCGTTCCCTTCATTACATAGAGCCACCATGACATTCTGTCTACCCTTTGACTTCGTGGGCGTTGTTTTTTTTCCACGTTCCGGCACTCGGGACTCCCACACTCGTCCAACGAGTTTACGAATTTATTAAACCGTCAAAGAGTGTCGAAACGCGGTTTTCTTTTTGGTGGCTGGTTTTCGGAGTGCCGTTTCGTTCGCTTCCTTTCGTTGCGGACTTTGAACGATTGATGATCCGTTGATTCGCTGATAGGTCGAAATGAGGAGAATAGCTGCACTCGTATAGATGGGACCCTGAAGAGTACCAGCGAGATATGTGTATTCGCGTAGTCAGGTACACGCGAAACTGTCACAGTTTGATGACGAAGCACGCCAGGCTCACTTTTTATTCTTCCAACCCTACGAGTAACCTACAGCACCCTTTCAACGCAAAGTGCTTCGCGAGCTCATCTACCTAGACGCGGAGAGGGTGAATAAATTATTCCGCTGAGCGGTTCTGAATTCCCCCCCGCCCCTCGCGCACGCATACAACGCGAGAATATTCGCGAGGTCGTCAACGTGTCCTCAACACACTTGTCCGATGCAGGTTGTGCCGAGCACGGTATGATATCTTCAATTACCTTCGTACCTACTGGCCTACAGCGACGGTAATACGACACTCGTATCACTCGGACTACCCACTTGTCCATTTTTCTTTGCTTCATCGGCTCGTCGCGTCGACGGACCAACCATACAGATCAGTCGAAAAATAATCAGTGCGATACCTGAAGATCGAACTTTTGCGTTGTTGCACTTTGTATCTTCGACTCGACGATTTTCTTGAACCACGGAAAAAAAAACGTGAATCCACACGTGACGGTTCTGCATATAGGATTTGAAAGCAGCGATATGGTAGTCCGTTTAATAAAGATTAAAATATTTCGACGAGAGCAGCCTTACGATCACAGGATCAAACATCCTAACGTTTCTGGCTCTTCTATGTTTACACACGCAAATTCACTTTGGACGCAACGTAGCATAGAAGAACATAAGCAATACTAATTGGCATTTCCGTGTAGTCTTCCGACAGCTCTGCAAATGCTATTTGCGGTTCGTTCAGTTTTAATCGAAGCGTTGGTCGACCAAAAAGCTTTCGTCATAGCGACGTCTGGAGAATAATTGGATCGCGGAAATGAACGGAACAGCAAACGGATCGTGCGTGTTACAACTTTTAAAGAATACGGTCGATTTACACAGTAGCGATCGATCACTGGGGAAAAACGTGGCTGTACTTTCCAAATCCTCTGTTACATGAAAAATCGACTATACTGGAGGATAGTTGAACTCATAAACTGAATATACGTTTAGGAACGAGCACGTAGCTCTAGGGTGCGACGTCACGCTCGAGTTTCGCGTGAATTTAAAGAGGCTTCGTGAAATCTTGTTTACTTAATCCCAGCCTGGCTCCGCAGCAGGGAACTCTCACCTGTTTTCCTTCTTCTTTTCTCCCTAGCACTAATTTATGAAACATCGTTTCAACGTATTGCAACCAACAAACAGGCGAACACCTGCGACTCGCGCAACGACTTTATTCGACGCTTTCGTGATAAGGAGCCAGTGAAAAAGTTAGAAAAGTCTTGCCCTCGTTATTGTCAGTTACATCGGAGTGGAACGATGGACGAGACTCAAATGTTCACCGACTTAATTAGAACTGCCGTTTCGCGTTACTCGATCTCGCAGCTTATGTTCCGGCGCAATAAAAAACAAAAAGACAGACCGCGAAGGGAAAGCTGCTCATGTTTTATCTTCTCCGGGAACGTTTATGACCGAAGTAAACATACATTTAATAAATAACCAATACAAATTACGCAAAAGTGAAACCAGGAGGAAAACGATGATAATCCACTCACTGGAACAACTCGTTTCTGCCAAGACGCGAGATTCCACGGTGAATCATGAATTTCACGTCGCTTCTTGGTGTTTTGTCGAAAAGTCCGTTTCACACGGAGAAAAAATGGTTCACGAGGTTCTCGTTGAAATACGAAAAAAAAAGTTCGATTTAATGTTCCAAGTCAGGAAGAGAATGAATCAGGGAGTCAATCGGGTATGCTCGCGTGTATGATTCTTAATGTCGCAAACATTCAGCTTCCTGGCTAGTCGTACTTCCACTATTTACATACGTACGTATGTCATAAATTATCGTAGGGTATTCCCTGCGGACTACCGTGTCATTTACGGCAATTGCACGGTCTGTTGATGAAATTCACATATTTTTAGAATCGTCAGCGGGGTCGCGGTGAATCACGGACGTCGCGAAAGAGGGTCGTTCAATGATGGATCTTCCTAACGAAAAGTCACGCACATCCGGGAAAGTGCGTGCTACTGGTAAACGTCGATCTCCATGCAGACTTGTGAGTTAACATACGATTGTACATAATTGTACCCAGTGTCAAGAATCAACGTAAAAACTCGTCGATGCTCGAGAGGAGCGTGGAGGCCACTCAAAGTTAGACACTCGACGATCAGAGCTCGATCCGTTTGACTTTGTAGTTTTGGATAATTCAAACGTGGGCTTTATTAGACACTGGGCTTTACATGGTTCAAGTACTTTAGTTGAATATTCGAAGAGACGAACATATGAATAGCATTGGGGTTGCGAAAGTTGAGTCGCACCATTAGGCACTCCCAATTTCATAGGGTTGATCGTGAGCAGTGAGAATCCGTGTACAAGCAACAATTGAAATAGTCCACTGCGGGTAACCGGGTGTTTAGGCGAACGACGAGATTTCTGCGCCAGCTTCAAGGGTAGATGATACGGGGTCGTAAGTTTGCGTCAGATACCGGGTATACTCTGCTTCGTCTTGGAGATTGAGTGGTGCGAGTGCACGTGCAGCACGAATTACATTTATATGCGCGGAAGCAGGCAATACAGAGTTGAAGCAGTTCGGATGGGGTCACGAAATATCCGACTCGGAGCACGATCCATTGTGCCCCGTAGTTGGCACGATGATACACATACGCCAAGACGGCCAAGTCTACGAATAGCGCACCGACTGCAAGTGCGCGATGTCGTTCGAGCTACCTGCAAACTCGCTGATAGGAGCCATGTGGCGTACTATCCAGAAACGTTGCTTTGCAACCCGCCTATTTGGTTGTACACTTTCCTCGTAAGTTCACGTACAATCGCGGCTCCGCAAATCCGTTTCCTTGATACCCCTGATGGACTATCGAACTCGACAATTGGTAACCACAAAGAACAACGGAACAACAGGGATAAGCGATTTTAGGTTATAATCGTTTAACGATAGCTGCCACTGATCGAGGAGATTCGAAACTCGCTGGACGGATAAGGGCGTCGGTTGGGCACAACAGGATATTAAGTTAGTAATCAATAAGTAAGGAAAAGCGATGAGCAGGATCATGGTGCGGGTATATACTCACCACGTGTGTCCTGTGATGTTGATGATGCATACTGTGATGATGATGATGTCTCTTCTCCTTGGCATGATGGTGTTTACCGTGAGACTTGCTGCTACCCCGATGCGGCGGATAAGTGTGATATATCATGTTGACGCCAAAGCAAGGCTGGCGTCACCTGACCTCGTTTATCGTGCATTTTGTCGAAACGATCTTCTGCGATGACGATGTCGATGACGACGACGAATTCTTGTGATTGTTCTGATGATGATTGTTCGTACCGCTCGACAGGAGACTCGGCACTGCCGTTGATGACGTTACCCCACTGCTTGCAGACTCGTTATTGGCTATCTGCAATTTCCTGAAGGTACCCTGACCGCTGCTTGATGTCTCGGTCGTGCTGCTCCCACTGATGTTCTTCTGATGATGATTGTGATGATAATGATGATGATGGTGATGATGATGATGATGCGGCTTATCGTCGTCGCGGGTGTTCAATACGTTTCGCAGAGTCAAGTCCGTCTCGTCGACTTCGAAAGCCGGACGATGACGCGGCACGATTTTAACGCTCGAACCGATTGGCGTTACGGTTGTCGCTGGATCCAGCTTTACCAAGGCTGCCTGAAGGCCCATCGCATCCATCTCGAAAGACTGTTTTTTTTGTCGGACTTTTTTGCAGCAATTAATTGTTCCCGTGTTCGTATAGGCCCCCTCGCGATACCGCGAGCTACAACACCGATTGACGAGCCTGTCCTTCTGCACTCTCTCTTAGGACCAATCGTATCGCCTTGAAACTTTTTCACCGCTCGAAACTCTTCCGCTTGGCGAACTAAGGATTTTTTCGACAGATCCCGTTGAGTGGCATACACGATACTGATTTCATCATTTTTTCAGACATGCAACGCTGATACGGAAAAAAACACGAGCTCGGGCTTGACACTCTTATTTATTTACGTGGTTATATTACGATTTATCATTTATGAGATTCGATGATGCGTTGTATCGACGAACGCTTTCCTTGCGATGTCTCGTTTAAGTCTGGCTTTCACGGTAAGTCGGGTTTTTATTTATTCGAACACTTTGACGTTGGATCACGGTCACACTATTGGGATTACGATTAGTTCTAGGTAATCAGTTGTAATTATTACTGATGAATATGCGTCACTCGTCGTTGGAAGGTTACAATCTTTATTAAAGTTTGATTAAGTTTTAAATTGTTTTTTTACTATAGTTACAATTAGTATTGTTATTATTTATCATTGAGGCTACTTGGATTTTGATTATTGGAACACTTTAGATTTTGGCTGTCGATATTCGAATATCGTTGAATAATTCCGTTTTTATATATATGTGTGTGTGTATACGTATATATATATACACACACATACACATATGTATATATGTATATTTCTCTCTCGCTTTTGGGAAAAAGAACTTTGCAGTCTTAGCTAGAAGTGAAAAACGTAGTTTTTCGAAATTGTCAAATTTGCATAGAGGCTATGTGCGTTTCGCGATTCTGCAATATCCTCGATACAGCCGTTGTTCCTTTTTTGTCAATCAAATTCGCGTCATGAGAAAATGAGAAAACAATCGATCAATCACTGTTGATCCCTGCTGGGATATAATTAGCGGGATTTTGCAAATTGCACGGATTGACAATAAACGTCGGGCGAGGACTATCGCGTGTTCACGAATCACCCTACTCCCCAGTTAAAATTCACGTGCGCAAAAGTTGTTCGAACAAGATCGAGTTTTGCGTTACTTCCACGGTTTAACTCCATGATTGTGCGCACTGCTCGAGTCATTAACGACACGAGAGAGAGAAGCTCCGTACCCTATTCTTTTGCTGTTGGATTTTCAAGGCGAATAAAAGTAAGAGCTAAGGCGATGAGTAAACTTCGACCACCGGAATCGTATCAAAAGGCCGTTCAGTAAAATATCACATTTTTTGCTATATTCTCTATGAATAGTAATTCGACGGATTAATTCGGAAAATACTCAAATTCAGACAAAAGTGCACAAACGATTTTTACTAAGTATTTTTTTCTACCGGAAGTGGTCATAAAAAATATTGTTTTGTAAATGTTACTTATTGGGGTCTGAGATTTAAAAAAAAATGTAAAAAAAACTTTAAACTTAAATCGAGCTAAAAAATATTTTTTTAAAACATTTAAAAAAAGTTTCTTTACGAAAAATGGAATAAACGAGAAGATTTTTGAGAAGGCACATGGAGAGGTATATCTTCCCCCTTTGAAGTCCTTCAGTCAGATATTTCTAGTTCCACATTCCGCCTGCATTCATTCGGGTCTGGTGCAATCATTTTTCGGATTTCAAGTCCTAAATCTCTCTCTCTCTCTCTCTCTCTCTCTCGATGGCTTTTTGCTTCTGTTAGCTCGAACCGTGAAACACAAAAGGATCAGGCTTAATTTGCATGAGATGCGGCATGATAAATCCTGTTTTCGTGAAGACTTATCGCGTGCAAACTCGGTATACCTGTACGTAAGTGTGTGTTACGATACACACATCGATATCGTAATGTAACTAACGTGTAAGCATTTAGTATTTTCTTTTTCATTCCTCTCTCGAACTGCAGAAGGAGAGTGAAACCGGAGAAGTTGGAGCTCCTGATAAACGGATTCGAGATGAGTCTATGGGGGTATTTGGAAGTACGTGATCACGCAAGATCGTTCAAGCGATAATTCCAACCGTTTTGTCGCAAATAACTCGAGCTAACTAGACGATCATTTTCGAATTTTTCTCGATCATTTTTTTACAGAATTCAATGGTTAAAGTGTCCAAATGCGTGTTTCCATAAAAGCTAGGTCGTGTATCTCTTCAATTTGCTCGTATCGGGACGTAAAATAACGTGCTGACCTTTTATCAAAAACGATTAATATCAAAGAACAAGCCTCTAGTCTAGAGTTTAAAAGCTACTAGATTCCACTGTTAAATTTTATTTATCAGTAGATTCGTGTAAATTCTCCTTGGATTAGTTAGTACGACGTTCGTTCCTAGCGAAATCGAGTGAGGTCAAGAACGAAATTTATGGGTGACGTTTGACGAACGAGAGGTTCGAGTATATACGAGAGTAGTGAGAAAATCGATAGCGGTTTTAAGCTAGAGTATGTTGCTAATTAATCGAGACAAAGACACAACTCTGAGCGAAAGTTCCTAATGAATTTCAGTTCGCGAGGTTTCACGAGAGTGAGATGGAGAATTTGGCTTGAGTGAAATGGAGTGATTGCTCGATATATCTTTTGATTTTTCGGACCGGGGCCAAGCGCTACAAGCAATTCTCTTCCATATGGGTCTCCGATGCTAGAAAGGGTAGAGAGTGCAAGAGAGAGAAAGAGAGAGTGACAATAAAAGTAGAGATACGTTGGACAAAGTGCAACGGTATGGAAGGCAGCGATAGACAGCGAAAGCGAGAAACTATACGCCAGCTTGAACGCGGCTACGTGTGTCGTAAATTGAAACCGTCCAATGTCTCCGGTCCAGGATACGTTGGACAGAGGTATAACGCAGTCTCCATACCCGGAAAGAGGACGTCTACACCTTCAATGGATAAATTCGAAAATCATTATTTTTTATTTTCTATTTTTTTTCCACTGAAATCGTAAGTAAAATACTTCAATAATTATCCAAATTTTTATTGTGATAAAATAGAATTCAAATCACCTTATTTTTCGAACGAACCTCGTATACACATGTATATACAGCCTTGGCCAAAAGTATTAGGCATCCAATGATTTTTCTATCCGGACGAAAAATCGAATTTCTCGGCGAAAAAAAATTTTTTTTAATTTATTCAAACAACGAAACTAAAGCTAACAGTGACCTCTTCAAACATCTAATTTCTAAATTCCGGGATCACAATTTTTCCAAGTTCAGGCTTTTTCTAAGTTTTTTGTTCTGACATTAAATTTAATATCTCGGCGAAAAATGATCGTAACTCAATTTACCAAACAGCGTTTCAAAGAGGACAAAAATGACTTCCTTTTGCTTTTTCATTCTTATTTTTGCGATTTTTTTTGTAGCCGGTACGTCACTTCGAAAATTACGGAATTTTCCACTGTTTTCGTACTTCGCATAATCGCGCGCTAGACTTTGAAAAATGGTGATCCCGGAATTTAGAGATTAGATGTTCGTAGAGGTTACTATTAGCTTCAGTTTTGTTTTTTGAACGAATTTTTACGATTTTTTTTCGCCGAGAAATTCGATTTTCCGTCCGGATAGAAAAATTATTGGATGCCTAATACTTTTGGCCAAGGCTGTATGAGTAGGGTATGACGAGTCCAGTGATATCTGTAGGTAATCATAGAACGAGGAGACGCTTCAAGGCCATGTTTCAATTCGATCATGAGATTCAACCAAGGAGATGTCTCTCTCTCGAAGTATCAAGAGGAAACGTAAGATGTCGAATGAGAACTGTATTTCACACGTATATTACGAATAGACGTATGCACAGTCGCATACGGTACGTTACATCTCGAAATCGTAGCATTCAAGTGTGAAGGTCACGGAGTTAGGTATAACAATGCACGTGAAATAGGGATAGAGAAAAAAAAAAGATTTATTAAATGCGCGCTGTAAGATCCATGGGACGAATAATCAGGAATCTTCTTCTCGGAAGTTTGAATACATCAGAGGCAATCCTTTCCACTCAATTGAATATTCATAGGACTAGGTCGTGTCGGAATTGTGTCTCGGATGATCGAGATTGAAGATGACAAAGCTGTACACTTATCTAAATCTTGGAGGCCCCCTCGTCATCGCCGATATATCGAGACCTCTGAGGAACTAATTAAGGCCTGGTCATCGATCAAACCGAGGTTTCGGTCTGGCTTCGTAGTCAGTTTCCAGGCATGATATATGCCTATGCCGCAATGCCGTGATCGGTCCAATCAACTTCAGTTGGATCGCATACCCTACTACTGCGTACTAAGGTCTACATACTTTTCGTACGTTTTTGCAAAACTGTAGAAATTACAAAAAATCACCCAATTATAACACATTTGTTTGAAGAAATTCAGATCTGTTCGTTCGAATCATTCTAATCACGAGCTGAGCATCGTTTATGAAAACTCCTCAACTTCTTTGTCCATTTGTAAACAAGACGATTTCAATTTGCCATTTTCGTAACTTCCATTTTTTGCCGAAATCATGCGCCGTAAAAAAGTTGTCTTATTGAAATAAAAGTCCATTTTCGTTTACTTTGAATAGTAATAACTTTATCGTTCGATGATTTTTTAATAAAAAGAAAACGTAATCGTAAACGTAAACTGAATCTCGACCTCCAAAGATTCTCACCAGAAAAAAATATTGAAGGTTAACTTGTATTTTAAGCCCCGAGTAATTGCAGATTATGACTGGATTATGAATTAATTACGCTAGTGTGAAAATCTTTTTCCCAAGAACCTACTCATCGTTCTACCTAATCAATATCCTGATTTTGTTTCGTCGAAAAATAAAATTAAAAAAAAAAAACAAAAAACTACTGTTTTTCACCTAATACGAACAATCGACTATCATCCAATATTTCCGCAGGTACCCCAACGAGATTGTCCGATTTGTACCTGGGCGACTGTATGTGGAAATGAGCGACGTCGTTCTTGGAAATTCACGTAGGTCGGGCGACGGATTTCGAGGAGATCAGGATATTCAAGGATCCGGAGTGCGGCAGGAAGAATTTTTGGAATGTTCGCATAGCAAATGAGAAAGGAAAAAGGCTGGCGGTGTGGGAAGGAGCCTCGGGTGAAAAGTGAGAAGCGAAGGGAGGACTGGAGGTTGATGCACCATCGTATGCTCCTTTGGTCCTCACTTCTCGACTGATGTCCGATTCGATTTTTAAGCCACCGGTAGCATACGGCCGAGCTGACAAAGCTGTTGCTCCCTTGCAAATAAAAGTACCGGGGATGGGCAACTTCGTCAGGGGCGTTCGAAAACATCGACCGAGACGGACGGAGGTTTCGTTCGAACAGCAGACGAAGAAGTCGATGTCAACCCACGCGCGTCTCGCCCACTCGATCCTTCAGGGAATATAAGAGGGACGTACAACTAAAAGCGGGAGAAAGAGAGAGAGAGAGAGAGAGAGAGAAACGTGCGCGAGTTTCAAGATAGTCTTCTGATGCGACATACACCGATGGTCCATTGACTGTGATATCGCATGAATCGGTCGATGACGCCAACCAGTCGGTTGCTGTTTTTCGTACGCGCAAGGGTTGCTCGAGGAAAACGGGGAAGGTCAAAAATCTCGTTAAAGTCTGGCCACACAGGATCCTCCGAGCGGCTAGCTGTTTCATCTCGTTCTATGGATTTTCCATGTCGTGGCCATTCACCCCACGATTCATTATTTTTAGGGCGTGAACGAAAAAGATGGCCAGGCAGGATGGTATGCATTGGTAAGATTATTCTGGCGGTTCTCTGAAAATCCGCAACGAACAAGGGGAGCTCTATAAAGTTTTTGGGCAGGTAGTTTCGACAAGTAATCCGTCTTAGGAGTCTTGAAGAATAACAGCATATTTCGTCTAGCAAACTACTGCGGTTAATTACTTTACCCAATTATTACACGAGAAATCCCAGATTTCAGAAATCAAGTCAAATTACGTTAAATCTTGTATCAACGTAATTTCATGTTGCGTTCAGAAAAAAGTCAATCACAGTTGGAGGCCCGAACAAATCTTCGATCCCTCAAAATTAAAAAACCCTTCTCCTATGATTTTGATTTTGAAATTAGAGTCCCGAATCGACCCAATGGTAAAATAAATGCCCGAGTGCACTGGGCTCTGGTGATATTTACGAAGAACTACTGCCTTTGTCGTCGTCGATACCCTAAGGATTCATAATTATTATGAAGCTTTCATAAAAATTTCTTAATGAAAGGATCACGCTGATACATCTTCTCCTTAGTTTCTCGGATCGTGCTGTTTTGAAGAACACACGGTAATCATGTGTCAGTATAGAAAGTGTTCGGAAGTTTACGAGGGGACATCAACGATGAGAAAGAAAATTCGAGGCAGCAGTCCTCGGCTGCCTTTATTATTCTCGTGCATAAACGCCGAGGCCGTTTGCCAACCGCGGCAAAGACGAATGCACGACTTCGAGCCGATGCTCGGGATGACCTCGGCAGATCGGATCTGGTAATAGCAATAATCGAGTAATAACGACCGGAGAGAGAAAGAGAGAGAGAGAGAGAGGAAGAGAGGATTGAGAGAACGAGAGGTAAAGAAGAGAGAAGGTGATTGAGATAGAGTTGGAAAGGGAATCTACACTTTTGTGCCCAGGAGCTGCAGCGAAGCGCGGACAAAAATAAGACGTTGCTACCGGGACACAGCTTTGCTCTCGTCCTCGACAAAGTTGCCGGGGTTTCTAGCCCCTCGTTCTTCGTGTATTTCCTCTCCGTGCACCTTACCGGTTTGCCATCACAAGGGCTTACTCAATTTTGTAATCTCAGAAACGTGCTTTTGTCTCTTTGTTCAAGAACTCAGAGTTTGAGCTCCGATTGGCTGAGAAAATATTGCAGAAATTCCGAAAAGTGATGAAATTGTAACGCTTTGATATACAAGACCAGATTTATTAGAACGAATCCTTCCAATCTCAGATTTAACATTGTAATTTCCACTATTTGAAGAAACTACAGTACACAAAAGTTTCATCACCAAAGTAAAAATACATTTTTCTTTACTTTATTCAAATAAAAATTCTTACTTTATTAAAAAAAATTTCAATAAAAAAATAAAACGCGAACGTGGCAAGCCTCTATATTAATTATACATAAAATCCTAACCTAAACTTCCAAACATAAAAAAAAATATCGAAAATCAACCTTGGGTTATTCCCCAAGATATTACAAGGACGTTTCTTTTCTTGCTAGTCCAGGACGATAAAGTTTCCCAAGTATCCCTACGTTACCGAATTGTGACCTTTATCCCAATTGTATTTCGAAAACGAAAGGACAAACTTACTGTTCGTCACCTAACCGGACACAGTTCACTACCGCCCAATATATCTTTTTCTTTCAAGGAACAGACACGTAGGTGTCTATTTGCAATCTCGAAAGACAACAGCATCTTCGGTACATTTGTTCTCGACGATACGTACAGAATTTGCCAGCTTTGAAATTGAATATATCGAGATAGAACGTGCAAAATCGTTTTGCAAATTTCACAGCCAGACATTCCACCCACAGCTGGCTCTTTCCACCCACTATAAATTCTAATAAATTCTGTCGAAAGTGGCATTCTCGAGGGAACTACCTCAGAGTTTTAAGCGTAATCGCTGACACTGAAAACTGGCAAATGTACGGTCGTCTCTGAGGGGGAGGGCAATTGGAGAGGGGATATATTATCGTCATAGTGAAGGATAAATTAAATGGCAATATATATATATGTGTGTATGTATGTATGACGACGCGGGCGTAGCCGATTCTATGGAGCTTCGACGTAAATTACTGTGGGCAAAGAAGACAAGTTGGTGGTTACGCGATGCGGAAGGTCGCGTGAACAACGAGCATAAACGGGAGCGAATCCTTTAATTAATATAACGGACACGTAACGACCGTTGCTTTATACGAAATCGTGAAGCTCATACACAGACGCCACTTTGGATTATCTCCTCGAATCTGTGCTGGAGGAATGGCTTGTATTATAGACGCCTCTTGTTGGATTTCACGGCAAGAACAGAAATTCTGAATTTGCGCAGCATCAGCAGAACTGTGGTTGGACGCTCGATGGGATAAATTGTTTCGTAAGAATTTCCAGGATTTCGTCGCTGTTTCAATCGCCCGCTGACTACGTGTTACGTAGACTGATGGAAAGGGCTTTTTTTTGCTAAATTTTTGTTATTGCGAAAATGTCAGGGGTCTTTTGATTACAATCGAGAATCACGCGTGTCTATTTTGCTTTCCACGATCGTGAATTATCGTGTTTTTGTAATTTAGTATTTTCTGTGTTGAATTCCAACGTTGCAAATTTTAATTTAATGCATTTTTCTGGTTTTTCATCTAAAGTTTAATGACTTCGTAATAAAATATTGGATGATCGTGAAAATAAGAAATCGGTAATAATTTTCGTTGCATCCCAGCTATGCAAGTCTCATTTCTCATTGATGATGTTGGATAATGAGGACACGTGTCTTTGATCCTCACGATCGAGCATTGTGGAAAAATGGGAAACAATGGCAACAAGGATAAGTCGGTTGTCACAAGTGCCTACAAAGTCATAATCCAACCCATATAGGCATTGGATAAACTCGCACTTAGGTACAACTATAACTCCGTCCCGTTTAACGGTGGGTGGTTTTTCTTTGGTTGATCCGCCATAGTGTTAGTCACAGGGTCATCGGGCGGGGTGATAAAAAGCACAGCGGGAGGGAGAGCAACGGTGTACCGAGAAGACGTCTCTTCTCCTTTCCAGTCTCTTCTGCGTCAACCCCGGTCCGACATTTAACGACTTTGTGGGCTCTCACCGCTTGAAGCTAGATTTACGATCGCTCATACTCGTTATTACGTTCCGCATACTGCGTTTCATCTACACGGGTGTCATCGAATCAACATTCGTTTTCACTCGGTCTAGCAAACTCGGCGATTACACGCTGCGCTTGAGAACCGCGAGTGAAGAGCCAATAAAAACTCCGGAATAGCCTTTTCTAGTAGCTAGTCGAGTGATCCCGGCCAGTACTGGGATGGGTGACCGATTCACTGGAAGTCACAGCGAATTGCTATTTTTCGCGACCAAAACAAAAATGGAAAAAAAAACGCGAAGGTTTTCTTTAGTTTCCCTGTGCCCTTGACGAGAGAACCACGACTTACGAAATTGCGAACGCACACAACCTTCTTGAAAATTGGAAACGTGTCCATACGTGATGTGGAACAATGAAATTGAATGAAAAAGAAAAAAAGAAACGGCACGATCTTCTCGTCTACCTTTGTAAACCTTTGATTTAGGGTCTCGTCGACCTGATTCGCTGATCAGGCGTTCATCACGTTCGGAGATATCGAGCGAAGCAACGAATTACGACCTATTAGCGAAGATTACACACGGGGTACACTTCCGACACCCACGCACAGATTTAAAAACACCTTTTTCGACGGTGAATCGCGAAAGGGGACGTACGTTTTCACGGACGAATAACGACGAGTATCGCCGTGGCAAGAGTCGAGAACTTTCAAGAGAGTCGTTGCTCAACGACTCGGAAGAAGACACTGGAGCTTCGATGATGAAAAACACATTGGACATCGGTGAAAACACGATTGGAAAAATACTCGCGTGTACGATTATTATCGAAAGATTTAAAACGCGATCAAGAAACACGTCACACTTGTAATACTTTGGCACAAAAAAAAAAACAATTCAGTCGAACCACGAGTGTTTCCCGGACGATAGAAAATTCGATTGAGATTTCCAGCGTATCCGACGTAGCTTCGGACGAGTATTAGGTATTTCGTGGCGTTGAATCGAAGCCTGGTAACACGTCTTTACCTCTGTGTTGTTCGCTTCGAAGTATTTCAGCGCAACAAGCAAAACGTACGTTCACCACCCCCGATGCACCCCTAACGCAACAGCGTCGAATCTTTCCAGCGCCTTCGCAGCGTCAATGAACTCCGTCGTATCGGAAGATCGGAACGTTGTCGCAATCGAGTTTCTCGGAAGAGGCTCGTGATCCAGCTCTGATTACGTTGGTCCTGTGGGCCTTTCCTAGCAGCGGCCTCGGCTAAAGAGCGATTGTTGTTTGGATTGGTTGATTGCCACGTCGATGAGGATTCAACGGGGTTGGTAAAAGCCGGAGAGTCGCGGTGGCAACACGTACGCGTCGCGTAGTATGTAGTATCGTAGAAAGGCGAAAGGCGCGTGTGACGGTTAGGCCACGACGGGAGATGGGTGTTGCCCCTGGTACAGACTCTCTCGGTGTGTGATGCTGTGGATAGCGCTGGTGCTGCCTCCGGTGCTGCTGTGTGAGATATTTTCTTTTCGCCAAACGGCCGAGTTCTCCGCGGCCGTTCACGCCCTCGCCGACACTAATGACCTTCTTCCAGCCTACCTCGGCCTTCTTTCCAATCCTTCGCTTCGGCCCTTGCTCGCCGATTTCCTCGTCACTTCTCGGTTACCATTCCTTCTCGTACTTCCCAAAAAGAAAACAACAAACGAGCCCAGGTCGGCGGTCCTTCGATCAGTGGGAAATGCGTTCCTCTTCCTCTTCCTTCCAATATCCTCGCGCCTCAGCCTCTCGAGGGCTTGATCGTCGAGCGTGGACCTCTTCGTATCCCGCGATCTCGCGATTCTCTGTCTGATGAACTCGTGCAGGCCGAGTCAGCCACGGGCAGCCAGTCGAGGCGCGCAGGGGGTGCGTTGGTAGCACAACCACCACCACCACCACCACCACCACCAGTCGTACTCGTAGCAGCAGAAACACCGCGCGAAGGGGGTGGGATCAATATGAGGTTGGACCCGAACGCGGGAAATTCGCGCGCAGGTCCCTCTTCGGTCTACACCCTCCTCTTGCTTCTTCCCCTTGCCGGCGAAACCCATCGTCTCGCTCTCACCCACCCCCCGTGTGCACCTTCCAAATGTGGTACTCGATCCTTTCTCCTCGTCGTTCCTCATAACTCTTCGGCGTTTTTTTTCCTCTGTGTTCACTCTGCTCGTCTCTCTCTCTCTCTCTCTCTCTTTATTTTACCCCTCGTGTTTTTCGCTATTCGCTGTGTACGAATCTATGTACTCGTAGTCACACATAGATGCTGTAACCGAGAGGATTTCAGCATCTATACCTTCCCCTTCTGCGTCTCGCCAGACTACCTTCGTACTTTTCTAGTCTTGCTTTTTTTTTCTTCCTTCTCGTCTCCAGTTTTCGCTTTCTTGTTTTTCCCTCGTTTTCCCGTCCGTCTCATCCATCGACTCGGGCACACCTACGCACGAAGACAAACGCGAAATCGCACTCGCCGTCGAGCATTATTCGTCGACGGGAATCAACCGCCTGGGATTGTACACAGGCTTGATGGGGGCTTCTGTATGCGAGTATATATTATTGTACACGGAGGTAGGAAAGCGTGCTGGAAACCACCCCCGCCGGCTATGGTTACAGTTCCACCTCAGATTTACCCGCAATTTTTCACCAATCTTCATTCCTCTCGCGCCAGTTAGATCCTTTCTGCATACATTGCCTCTTGGCCTTTGTGCATGTATTGGCTTACGCGCACCACCGAACTCCTCAAAGGCTCCGTTCGAGACTGCTCCGCGATTCGATGTGGCTCACCTGGACTTTTGGCTATATTGCAGACTCGGCTTTCGTTAAAACTGACCGACAAATTCAGTTTGAGCTTTTTATTTTAGATTGTCAGAGAAGATTCGGTTTATTTGATTTTCCTGATTCTTTTGACACGAAATTCTTTCGAGTGTGGGTCATTGGATAAAAATTGTACTCAGACGGAGAAAAGGAGTTTTGTCGACCGCATTGATCGAATCGGATTGACGACGTTGTAGGAATTTATGCTAAGCGACCTAGGTCTACTTTCGTAAAAATAGGACATCCTCGAGACGAAGAAAGAACGCTTGATTTCATCCTGTCCGATCTGATCCTATTCTTCCAAGGCACTGATTTCATCTCTTCGCATAGGATTTTAATATTTTCTTTTCGTTTTCAACTCCGATCAATCGGAGAATTCCAAAGTTCTCTGCTTTCATCGTGACGACGATCACATCTTCTTGGCATTTGTGCCTCTTCTTTTTGCACGAATTCTAAAGTGTTTCGGAAAATTTAGTAGACCGAAAACTAGACGAGCAGGGTTTAAAAAATCATTAAAAATAATGTCTCGTTAGCGACGAAACCATCGATTTTTCTCGGACGAAAGGGCAAGATTAACCGATAGTTTAATGTACGTCATCATCCGCGTCACTATTCCTGTACAAGATTGATCAAATATTCATACCTACCGTACGAGAGCCTCGCGATTGCCTCAAACAGTTTACGACTACAAATGCAACTTTTCTCGCTTTTTTCCTATCACATCTCGTTCGTCTTGCGTTCGATATTGCTCCTAGTCCCATTGTGCTCCCTTTTGCTTTCACGGTATTTCCTCCGCGCGACTTCGGATATCTATATCGTCACGTTTCTCTTATCTCTACCTATTTCAGTATCTGATACTTTTCTCGCAGCGTAGTCTTCCCGGGAGTGGCCGGCAGTTTTTCTGGGAGGGCCTCGACTATTCCTCGGGTAATCCCTTCGCGTCTATCGAGCTTGGCTTTCGAGTCTCTTTCTCTCGTTTCATATTTTCCTTTTTTCTTCTTTCGGGCCAACGTCCGGATATTCTCATAAAAGAAACATTTGTGGGACGTAAACGTGACGTCATTCGAGTCTGCGTTCGAAGATTCATCCTGAATTTTATTAGGCCCTTTGTCAGCAATCTTTTTTCCATACATAAATATCATTGTGCAGAGCAATAATTGTACATAGATATTTATAGGACGAATAAAAATGCTCATGGATCGGGTTAATACGTATATGCATAAATCTGCTTCCACTTCAGACTCTTCCATCTCGCCTTTATTCGAAATGTCAAGAGTTCCCACAAAGAGAACGCAAAGACTTCAAAGTTGTACGACCCCTCGTTTGGCATAGAAATATACAAAGGTCTCGATTGTAGGGTCGAGATAAGGACCTTCCGACGAAGGGAGCTCGATCCATATATTTTTTACTGTAAAAAAAATTATCGGGACAACCGAATGAAATCGTGTCCTTTAAGGGCTTTGAGAGTAAGCTGCCCTAATTGGCACCACAACAATACTACGCAATTGGGCCTCGTTGGGTGGATTAATTTAAAAAGCCCTATCGTGACTGAATTTCAATTCGATATGACAAGTTTTAAATAACACTGAATTCGGATCGTTCCAGTGGCTGCCAACTTTGTTGAAACCTGACGATTTTCGGACTTGTGATAATTGCGGATGAAATTCCAGTTTGCACAGTTTTGGACTCTTCTGACTGGAATTCATGAACTCTTTAATAGTTTGGGACTTTTCAACAGGAATTCAAGTTTAGACCGAGTTTGGATATACTTTAAACGCTTTGAACTGAAACTCCAGTTTAAACCTTTTCACCTGGAATTTCAGTTTCGATCCATTCGGACCCCTTTAGATTCGTCCAAAAGAAAAATCAATTCGAAGCTCTTTGGACTTTCCCAAATAGAATTTTAGTTGGATGGGTCCACTCGAGGCGTCCGAACGGGGGCGTTGATGAAGTTAGTAAAAGTTACTGCGAGCCTGACCATAGCCTTAACTAAATTTCCCCACACTCCACTTCAAGCGCATTGCCTTCGACGTCTTTTTTTCCAACGAAAAAAATTGAGCGATATTTAAAAAAAGAAACAAATCCAAACAAACAATCTTTTTTTCTCCGGTGCATCTTTAGCGCGCATCGTTTTTCTATTCGATCTAGTAATAAACTTTTAATGAGATTTTTCAAAGACGAGCTCCGTGTACTTTATGAAAGTTTAATGTTCCGGGATCGCAATTTCCTGTGGATAACCGGTATTCCATAATTATAAAAACTTGGAGGATTTTTCATTGGGCGCGCGCTTGCACGCGTAATGGCGACCGAGCAAGCGATCGCCGATGAACTCGTATTTGAACGCTTTATCGACGTTTTAAAATCACAAATTGTTGTTACAACTGAGTGCCTTACCGATTTCAATTACCACCAATTTTCCGTATCGGAAGATCGGCATACGTGATAAATTATCCTCGATTGTCGTTAGCTCGATAAAATAGATCGAGAGATATAAATTATTTATTCGAATCAACCGAGCTGGTTTGCTTTTTGTTTTCACGTGAAAATCCAGTCACCGTTTTCCGTTGGTCTCATTGCATTCCAATGATGCATGCTTCGATACACCACGAGGAGAACCAGATATCTTTCGACTCTTTATTATGTAGCCTCGATTCGAAGCTCGACCATCCAGAGATCTCTTACGAGAATTCGGAGAAAGAAAGGGGGTGGGGAGAGAGAGAACTCAGCTTTCTCATATCGTTGGACAAGGCGTCTCTTGCTGAACGAAAATGTTGAGAAAGGCGTATTGAATTTTTTTTATCGCTATCATGACGCACTTCAAGATCCGGATACCTTGCTGCTTCACCGTGAAACAAACTCTGCGTACTATCAACACACACAAACGTACATATGTAGGTTCCCATTGCATGTAATATGCGGTTTGACCGGATTCATAACTCCGCGTGGAAATTCAAGCAAAAAATCAAGTCCATTGCATAGACCTGCCCGGAACAGCTGTGTGGCAAAAACAGTTCTGGTTCGGTGCCGAAAATTGCGCAAGTATCGATCCGAAATATGCTTTAGAAAGAAACAAACATATACCAATGTATACAACTAATATTTTGTCATTCATAATATCTATTGTTTCAAATATACAGTTATTTCAAAATAATAGACAACTTTTGTCAAAATTAAGAAAATTCATTACTTCTGAAAACAGGATTTTTACGATCTTTTCATGAAAATTTTGGGTTTTGGGGGGAATAAATGGTAGATTCGTGCTCAGGAGATCAAATTACATCAAAATAGATCATATAAAAAAATATTAAAAATCCAAAATTTTTTGGGATTTTAAGGCAAAAAAAGTTTTTTCACTCAATCATCGATAACTTTTTTTCCTTTAGGATTCGGCACTCCGCTCTGCGCTCAATCTCTTCGTTATGATTTTCTCTTCAAAATGCTTTTTTAAAAATTGAAATCCGATGATTTTTCGATTTTTGGCAGAATTTTAAAGTTGGACCATCGATTTTTGCCAATT
>JAPYZJ010000673.1:0-63624 GCA_030522765.1 Ophioninae sp. B BG-2022a
ACATTTATGGATATGAAAAAATCTCGGGACGCTTGTAGATGTTGTCCTGAGTAACACCAATCTGTGACCAAAAGAAGCCTTCCTACCAGGTAGTAGTTGTCAAGACATGTCCCGACAATATACAGATTTAAAAAAAAATCGTCAGGACTGTCCTGACATGCACCAACTGTCCCGACAAGAGTCGTTATGATCTAAAAAAAAGTCTCCTCATCGACCGCTTTACAAATATATATATATCCATCGAATAAATTCGTTGTTAAGTTGAAGTGCAAGGAGCGAAGAGTATATTAGATTTCCATGTAGATGGTGCTAAAGCAACCGAGCTGGTAAGCCCTTACGCCCTTCGTACCCTAGCGCCCTTCGGCCCTTCAACGTCTTACCTCGTTTCCAGCCACGAGCGAGCGGTACACGCAACTACAAATTTCTACACGGCGATGAACCATCTATTTTCCTTTTTCCGTCGGCGTATCACTCAAGGGCAAAGGGAAAGGGTGCGAGGGCGTTTGGTTGTAGAAAGTGATTCCGGCGCATCTGCCCCATCTATCGCTATCTGCCGATCACTGTATACCTGTATTGTAATTAATTCAATCCCCACTCTTGGAGGATACCCCTTAACCTTAGCTTACCCCTTACACCCTTTCTCCCTTTCGCTCTCTCTCCCTCTCTCTCTCTCTTTCTCTCTCTATCATCCCAAAGTGCGGCTTTATCATGGATTCATGTTGAAAGACGCAAAGACCTCAGCTATAATACAATCTGACGTATATATGTAGAGCGCGCGCACAGCCGTCGCGCGGTACAAGTTTTGATGTTGTGTACAGGGAGAATCTCGCTCCGGGCATAAATTGAAAATCAGAACTCGAACCGCGACTAAGATGGAATAAATTACGAGTCGAGAGGTACTGGAAAGAAAAGGAAGGTGACACTCGATGGTATATATATGTATATCTTCTTTTTTATATGCATTTACATGTATATATATATTTGTACATGTACAGGGTGACTCAGAACAATGACGATTCTTATTTCAAGCAAAATGATTTTTGCAAAAGAATCCTTTGCAAATAAACCGAGATAATCGCGTTCGAAGTTCAAATACAGCTCGCATTTGTTTATCCGCCTGGAAGCCCATTTTTTCACTAAAATTTTATTTATTTTTCCATAAGAGTACCTAACGATATAATTGTTTGAGTCCGGGAAGCTTTTTTGAGAAATATTCTGTAATGAAAATTGTACCTACTTGAACTCACTCAGTATGAACTGCTCATTAGAAAGTCGCACAAAATTAAAGTATTACTTTTTCAGGTTATGGTAAAAACGCTATCATAAGGTTCTTTAAGGTTGCGGTAAAAACCTGACCTGATAAAGTCAAATGGAATTCAAATAGGTTTTAGCAAACCGAAAAGTATATAAGTATGATTCAACCTTCAGACGAGAAATTCTTCTACTTTTTTGTTGCTGTGTTACCAATCGCGATTTCTACGTTTCAAAAACAATTAACAAAAAAATCCTAAAAATCACTTTTTCACCTCTTGAAAAAGGGATCGTCTTTGACCTCTTGAAAAATATTTTTTTTTACCCTTGAAATATTTTTAAAATCCTAAAATATAATTTAAAAAATCCCTTAATAATTTGTACCTCTAAACTTCGATCCTTAAGGGTGAGAAAAGCACGTGGGCCACTTGTCACCGTTGGATTTTCACTAAAAGGTAACTAATTTTGACAGCCCTTTTTTAGGGGTTGAAATACTCTCGAAGGGTTGTGAAGCACCCTGTATTTTCCTTTACAACTTTGCTTAATCTCTCGCAAAGGATAAAGACGCGGCGAGACGCAACCCCTGATCATGCAGGCGCAATGTGTACAGGTGTTACATAATCCATAGTTGAAACGAAGCAGGCAATGTCATAAGCACGCGTATAAGTAGAGCGAGAGTCGAGGTTGGCACGCGACACGCCAAGAGCGAATCACCCTCGAGGGCTCGTTCTCTTACCCTTCCCTCTCGATTCCTCCCCTCCACCCCCCTCTATGTATTCCAACAATATAAGCAGTAAGAAGCGTGCAGACGGAGCGATGCAATCTTCACTGCCTTCAGTTATTGCCCGACTAATGCGTCAAGCCCTTTATTCAAGGGGGAAAAATTGAAGGAAAAAAAATTATGTAATATTTCGTAAGTTTAATGTCGCCTTGTGAATTGCTTCATTATTGGAGGTTTGAAGAAGGTTTTATGCAAGGGCAGGGCGGGGAGGTGGGGAGGTGGGGCTAGGAAGGAAATCAACCTCCGGGACCGTTTGAAGGGCCAGGAGTCAGGAGCATGGATTTTAAACTCGAAGGAATGAAGTGTGCTGCATCATCTAGGGATTGGACCACGTTGGAGTAACGATCGTTTTTGTGTGTGTTTTTTTTTCAATTTTTTTTTATAGACTTCGAAAAGTACATGATTTTTCCGAATTTTGGGAAAGTTTGATGAGCAAAAAGAGATTTCAACCATGATTTATTCGCAATTTTATTATATTGATTTTTATTAATTTTGTTACGTTAACATTAAATTATTTGGTTCGCTGATAAGTTGGCTTTTCAAATTTTGAGACAAAAATATGAATTATTTTTTCGTCCACTTTTATTGTTATTATTATTGATATTATTTTATGCATCAATTATTAATGATTTTCATTTTCTTTTCGGAAAAAAAATGAACATGATATTAACAAAAATAATCATAGTATCTCAATAATCTTTTACCAACAAAAAAAAAATAATCAACGTCGTTTTTTAATAATCGAAAATTTGTTCGTTACGATCGTTTTTTTTTCTCTACAACTTGCAATTTTCAAAATGTTCGATGCTTCAAAAAAACTCATCCGGTTTTCATCGTTTTCGTCGTTTCCGAGCTTTCATTCGCCAGGGTTCGAGCGCGGAGAACGCGAGGCCTTTAGCCGAAACGTTGAAGCACCATCGTTGAAAGATCGTTGCGAACGGTTGATCGCGCGTTACAAGCGACGTACAAAACGACGTCGAGTGAACACCCTCATCCAGAGCTCGGAATATTGTGCTCGAAAAATCGGATTTCGCGCGAAGCACCGCATTGTTTTGCCATCATGAAGAAGCGATTACCCACCTAGCGAGAAAAGAGGGGGGGGGGGGTTGCAGGGGACGTTACGATCGTTGGTTTTCTCACACCAGTACTTACATTACTTTCTCCACTGGCACGCTATCCCGCATACACCTCGTAGTCAGTTCTTATCTCGCGGAATAATTTTCATCCCTTCTATTTCGAACCTTCGAAGCTTGTTCTCGCGAGCGTTAAAACGGACGAACGAAATTTCTCTTCGCTCTACGTATTGTATACTCCCATTATTTCGTCGTCTTTTCGTATTTTCGGTACGGTACAATTTGCGAAATAATGTGACAATAGAGCAACGAACGCTCCCTTTTTATTTTTATCCCTTTTGTTTTCTAAGCTCCACTGATCTCATTTAAAAAAAATATTATTGGTAGCATAGTTGTGGAAGAAAAACAATTATACAAACAACTAAACAATTATACAAATGATACAAAAATGATACAAAAATGATGCGAAAATAATCCAAAAAATGATTTAAAAAACAAACCCAAACAAAAAATGATTTAACAAACGATACAAAAAATGATTAAAAAAATGATGCAAAAAATGATTTAAAAAATGATACAAAAATCGTACGAACAGTTGTGACGGGAAAAATAGTTATAAAAACGATGTGACGAGAAAAACAATGATCTTAAGGATAAAATCAACAAAAACAGTAATTCGGAGAATAAAAGTTCTAATTATTGAAACTTTTGTAAAATTAAGTAATTATAAGAATTTAAAAAAAATAACGGTTTCAGTGCACACATGACTCGAGTGCTCCTGGTCCCTGAAACATCCTCCACGCGAAACAATTATTAACTTCCCAAGACGGCAAGGGTAGTTTATACTTCGAGGTGAAGCTACTTTTCGAGATGGAAAACGTCCGGGGCTTTGGGGATTTCCTTGTTGGTGAGAAGCTTTCAAAGAGAGAGGAAAAGATAGAGCGTCTGTAGCGACGCAAGTAGATGAGGCCAGATATGATCAGCCGTTCATAGTGTCGGATAATAGCCCACTGTTTATGCAAGAAAAATAGTGCGATAAAAAAGATGAAAGACGGTTGAACCGAGAGAAAAATGACAACGGGTGAAAAAGGGCGAGAGGGGGGAGGGGCGAGTCGCAGACTTACTTGTATGGGTTGACAGAAAAGGATCCCGAGTTGTCGAAAGAGTAGTCAGGGAGAAATCGTTAAGGGAGATGGAAAGGACAGAGGCGAAAAATCGGGAACGAAGTGACGATATGGAGACAAGGGTAAAAGCCCTAGAGGGAAAATATGACGAGCCTGTGATATACAAAAGCTCGTACCTTCAAAGCCAACAACAAATCACGATCCTTTCTCGACTTCTATCATTCTCGTGTTCTTATATTCAACCCCGCCCTCTGTCTCGATCTATTAAATAAATAATAGCTTGTACAATTAAATTTTAAAAAACAATGAATAAATATACATATATACATTTTTTTTCTTGATTAAGAAATTTAAATGAAGCTAGTAAATATTAAAGTAACAAATTATATTTTTTACGTTCACATTTACTCTTATTTTTCCCTTGAGATTTATTTTATTTAATACGTAAATATGTACATATATGTGTAATTTTTTGTATTAAAAAGTGATATATTTCATCATCTTTATCATATATAATTATTTCTTATTTCAATATACTTGATCAGGGTTCATTGTATTACTTCGGCTTCCATGATTAATCTTTTTAAAACCATTTTTCCGTGCCTACTTTCGTTTCGTTTTTTAATATATAATCTGTTTGTATTTTATTTTGTTGTAACGCAACGAGGTACGAGAAAAACGGATGTAATCTGGCCCCTGTACCTTTTCCTCTTTTTTCTTTGCATACTTTTCACTTCGTAACTCTATTACATCATATTAATTTCTTACATCAACAATTTTCATAATTCATGTCAACAAATATTATTAAATTTCTCATCAAATTCAATGAAACATAATATGTATTTTTCTATGTGAATAAATAAAATACAATATTCATTAAAACATCAAATAATTAGACGTATCTTGCTTTCGTTATACTTTTTTTTTTAAACAAATTCTTCGAATCAACTTTCATACCAACTTTCCTAAAATGATTCTTTTTTACTTTGACATAATTCAAGCCAAAGTCAATCGAGCTTGTACCCCGTCCTTAAGGGGCCCCAATCCAAGAGTGGAAAATAAATACCTCGTGCTTTCCTTCTCATTTTCTCTTGCAGTTCTCTCGACCTCTCGAAAGGATTTTAAAGCAGGGTAAAGGGAGTGGTTCCATAGGGGAATGGAAACGAGAAGGGACGATAAGACGGAAGACTTCATCGCAGCGACTGATTGGCCGATTTGTCACCCCTGCCCATGCTCCGAAGACGCCCGGACGAACGGATATCGCAGAGACCCTCTCTCGTGGCAGTTAATTGAAGCGAGAATGATATATATAAAAAAGAAAGAAAAAAAAAGTAAAAAAAAAAGAAACGTTGGTGAGAGTGTGATATCAGAAGTTGGACAGACCAAGATCGAAGGGCCGAATGAGATAGTGATAGAGAAGGGCTCTTCGCGTGGACTGGCAGCAGCGATCGCCAGGAAAAAAAAAGGAAAAAAAAAGTTCTCTTCTGTGTCCTTTGCCCCCCACCCTCGTCGAGCCACTTCTTGTCGCGTTTCTTTTCTCTTTTGTTCAATGAAGCATCGACGCGGTGCGTTGATCCGGGACATTGATTGAACGAACTTATCGTAATGGAGCCTGCGAGACCGATCGGATTTTTCCGGACGTCTGTTCGACCAGTTTGCCGATTTTTTTATGTACACCCTGTAATTGGTTCAGCCTGTACAATCATCCAGAAAAGCAATGATCCATTCCCGAACAAACTCGTTCACTTCGATTCTAATATTCGTTCGCGATCGGGCGACCCGCATTCTTCGATTTCATTTCACTGGCACATCGATCAAGCCTTTGATTCTCTGCTGAAAAAAAAACTGAATAACCAACGATTTGATTTTTTATCGTGATTTCGTCGTCTTTTTCAATTTTCGGTATTGTGCCATTCGTGAAATAATACACCGTTTCCGCGACACGGTCAGTTCTTTTTTTTTTTAATTCCTTTTGTTTACTTCGAAAAGAATTTTTCAAAATTATCCGAAGACTTTTGATAAGGGTGGAAATAATAATCATAGAGTAATTAAAATCAACAATAATTAAATACTATTTCCAATTAACGAAATTATTTTCATGCTATTTTAGCTAATTATTCTAATAATACAAGTTTATTATATTATAATAATAGATAATATAATAAACTTATACAATTAAAGTAATGAGCTGAAATAGCATGAAAATAATTTTGTTAATTGGAAATAGTATTTAACTATTGTTTATTTTTATTAATATGATTATTATAGTAATAATATAATAATAATATATTATTATTATTATTATATTAGGGATATATAATAATATTATTAGTATTATTATATAATATAGAGCTGCTATAAAATTATTATACAATAATAATAATCATATCAACAGTTAAATAATAATAACAACGGTTCATCCACGAAAAATCCGCAAATAGATTTTCTCTGATGCACGTGACTCTGATGAAGGCACATCGATCAGCCTTTTGTATCTCTGCTGAAAGTCTCAACGTACCGTTTTCTCGTTCTTTTTTTTCGAGTATGTCAAACTAGCAGAGCTAGTCGATCGTTATTTCCAAATATAAAGCGGAGATTCTTTAACTTTTGACTCCAATGGGGACAAACGTACGTAACACACCTGACTCTATTGGACGATCACCAGGCCAAGATTACACCCGATCTCATATAGATCCTGTTTGGGCTTGTTTTGGTTTACTCGTGGTCTTTTTGTTCCCCGATTCCTTCAGGAACTTTCGAGGAAATGGGAGTGCAAGAAACGGGCACGAAGAAGAGGTGGAGAAAGGGGGTCGAGCGAGGGAAGAAAAGGTATTCAATTAAGGACAAAACCCACCATAAATCCGGACTCCTTCAGTAATGCTGTCCAATGTGGTCGCTTGTACATGCGAGAGGAGGAAACGTATAAAAAGGGAAAGAAAAAAAAACGGTAACACCGGTAACAACAACGAAAAAAAGGGCCGAAAAGAAACGTGAGTAAGACACATAGTTGGAAAAATCCTAATGAATAGTAATGGCCGGACCGATTACGGTAGAAGGGACGAATACGATGGAGGCTTTCGACGAAAGGAAAAATCACAGCCTTGAGAAAAAAGTGTACGGGAATTTTACTTCCGCGTAACCTTTGACCTTTCGACCATTGATGAAATCGAAAAAACAAGTCATTTTTGAAACGGGAAAGTTTTGGACGTTTTAGAATGTCGAAATGAAATTTTTGAGTCTGTTCTAACCTCGGAACAAATGGATTGGTGGTGATGGCATTTTGCAGGCAGGAAATGTCTTCAATTGTTCTTAGTGTTGAAAATAATGTTGAAATCATTTTTCAAATCAGGTTTTGGATAAGAAGCGGAAAGTGGAAAATAATTGTGCCTTCGTAAATTGTTCTGGTGATTCAATAAAAAACAAATTAATTTTTGGAGACATACTTCTTTTTGAAAAACATATTATTTGAGAGGTACCATTTTGATAGTTTGAGGACACCGGACTCATCGTAAATTTATCTCCTGATTGGAAAAAGTGCCAGAATAATATTCAAAGCGATGTTTATCAGTGAAAATTGCATATTTTCGAAAATTGTGCTCTCAACTGAGACTCGATACGTATAGGTAGAAAATTGGACCCCTCGTATCCAGACTACTCACGCATGCATATTTTATAATTTACAACGTACTTCACTTCGTGATACGTACAAGAGAGTGGGAGGGTTAAAGCCACCCTCAGATTTTCAGAGATTGCCTTTACGTGACTACAAATTTTTTTTACGTCCCTCGCTGGATCTCGTGAATCATTTTGGAGACTCTGCGTTGTTACGTTCTCTTGATAGCGAAATAGGGCTCTTTTCTGAGAGCCCTATTTCGCCTCCGGAATTCACGACTTCCGGTCCCGGACTAAAATACATGCAACCTAATTCGCATTCCCTTCTCGTAATTTTTTTTTTTTTTTTGAAACTCACAAAGCAAGCGAAGATCCCAATGTGAGCTCCTTCATGGCAAAGTATAAATCTGGGTAGCCATGAGGAAATTATATTTCCTCTTTAATTTGCAAAACCCAGCCATTTCTCCAAGCTCTGAGCTATCACGAATCTGATAACATGATTGAGTTCGTTCTCTCACCACCTTGAATATCCGGTCGATATTATGTGGTTTTTTTTTAATTTTTATTGAAATATTTTCATAAATTTATATATCTTTATATTTATTTTAAAGAATGTTGACTTCCAATTGGAATTCCTGGCTATTTTTTACGAAATTCGTAAATTTAGAAACACGACCATCTTTTGAGCGAATTATCAACAATCATCGAGAATACTAATTTTCAATTCATTTTAAGTTTTATTCAAAATCAATTTGTTATGCAATTAGTATAAACAATATTTTCACTTTGTTTGCATTTTACGGCTCAATTTGATTGTTACAAAAAATAGTTGAAGTTTTGATTAGATTTATGATTTTCTTGTCTTCAATTAGGCTTGCTTATTATATCGTGACTCCCAATGCCATTGTTTTTTTCAACATTATAATGTTCAATATTTTTTAAAGAATAAATCATTATGCAATATCAATCAACTTAATTTTCTTTCTTTGCGTAAATACCGTTTGTTATGATATTATTCTAAAAAGCTTTTTCAATTCCTTTGCATTTTTTCAACTCAGCCATCAGGTATTTTCGCAATCGTTTTTATCCCGAAAGGAAATGCGTCCAATGACGTTCGAGAGCAGTCGTGGGAAATCAACCAAAACTGTTTTCGATTGCACGGCCGTTTTGTTATTTGTGTTCCACAGGTGCACATGTATTCATACAGTGATGAAGTCTACGTACCGTGGAACATTCAAATAGCAATGACCCTACGTTAACCGATGTTGTTAGTAGTCTTTGGTAAATAGGAAAATTTCATTTCGTCGAGCGAAGCGCCACCTGTAATAGCAGCTGTATCACGACCTAGCAGAGGCTTCCAAATTAACCGACGTAACTTTCCACCGACAAATCTTCGGGCTCTCGACATGGAGCGGGAACTAGTTCGTCCAAATATACAGCGTTGAACGACTCTTTTCCGGAGGTCGTCGCGACTGCGAGATTAACACAACGCGCCCAATACCGGATAATGCGATCGAAGTTATAAAATAAAGGATTATTGCGTCCGCCAGTTAGCAATAAATAAATGTCCGCCGTTCAATGGTTTTTTTTTTCTCGCAATGATACACACTTGATTTAGGTCTGTGTACTTTTCTACCCTCGTCAATGAGCGACACAAATTTTCCAGTAATTTTCCTGTGTACTCCACGGCCCATTTGTTTCCATTGAACTTTGACGAGGCACCAACGTGTCCGATGCACTCGCGCCACCGGAAGTAATGACTCGTATCGCCATATATCACTTTTACAAATTCGGGAACTGGATCGTTGGGAAGCAACAGGAGTGAACAGCCTGCTAATGTCGAATTCGATATTGATTCAATGCGTTTAAATGCAGAGTTTTTTTTTGTTTGTTTTTCATTCTGTACTCGTGGCAGGTGTGGCAATTACAAGGAGAACTGTGGAAACCCAATTATGGATCGTATAGACCCTCAGGAATGGTCTTGAATTTTTTCGAATTGATAGTGAAGTCTGGCTGAAGAACAACCTCTTAAAAGTGGGAAGAACGAGTAGCTAAATAAAACTAAGCAAATTGCTGATCAAGATATCTTGAAAAAGTTGGAACTTCCTGCAGCCGAAACTAGTTGGAAGACAGCTGAATAGGAAGGCTGCGAATTGAACAAACTCAAACAATCTGGGAATGGAGACAGTTTTAAGAACACTGGAGAGTGGATAGTGAAGGTTGTTTAGAAGATAGTCTGATCACACTGCTGCAAACTGATAAGAAAGAGCAATCAAAACAATCATAACAAACTGCTATTATTACATAAAACCTCAGAACATTCAAAACCATCGAAGAAAAATCCACTTGGGAGACAGCTCAATAGGAGTGCTGAAAATCAAAGAAATCCAAACAATCCGCTATCGTAGACCTAACGAATCGACTTAACCAGAATAGTTTACATTCTGACAGGATGCTTCGAGCTAATTAGAAACAGACAAACGAACTTGATTGTAGGTAAGCCCACAAAGCTGGAGATACGGATAACGTAGATGAGCTGAAGCACAGCCTGATATAGGCAGCTTATTAGCTTGCAACAAAAATAGAGAATATAGATGAGCCGACAGATTGATGTTTACGACTTCCTGGCTTGCAGTACAAATAGACAAGGGAGATGAGGTGAACGATAGCCAGATTTTTGCAGCTCATTAGCTTTCATCAGGAATGGACAGCGGAGATGAGCTGAATGTCAGCTTGATTTTGGCAGCTTATTAGCTCTTACCAAGGATGGACACTGCAAATGAGCTGGACAGTCTAATGATGGGATCTTATTATACAGCGGTAGTTTGATGCTCATACCAGGCTGTCCAACTTATTTCCACTAGCCAGTCGAACCAATGCTTGCAGCAGCCACTTTTTCTTCTTATTGAGGAAAGAGCAGCCAATAAAGACAAGCAAACTGATCTGACACCCCAACAACTGTAGAATGAGCCAGCATTGCGCATTGGGCATTCGTATTGGACAAGCACTGTAAAAAACGACAGTAGCGTGGTCCCTGGTACCATGGAGCGGATATTTGTGGAATATGGTCACACGGTGCAGCACCAACGATAACGGATGGATGGCGTACACGGAAATGAATCTACTGTATTTGCGAAAGTGAAGGGGGATGCAAACAGGTCGGGCAGGCACGCGCGATCACCAGCCAACCGACCATAACCACATCGATACCTAAACGCGTGTAGTTTACAATGTGCGTGCGCACGTAAATAGAGGTTAGGTCAACGCTATAATGTGTAGACCCACCTACTCCGGTGGAGTATGTTCTCGCGAACATCTTGTAGACCCGGCCGAGTGCCACATCGTGTATCCTCATTGAGGAAGGATCCGCGTCGTAGCAAGCACTGTGCACACACTCAAACATGATCAACGTTCGATCATTTGCTGTCCCGTATTGCGTTTACGTATCTAAAGCGCGAACCACGTAGGACGTGCCGAGTGGCTAAACGCTCAATAGAAGACGACTGGAGCACCACCTGGAAAGACATGTTCCGAAGTGGTTGCTCCTGATTCGATGCATTGTGGACATCTTCGCGATGGAACATGTTGATTCAGAAGGGAATGAGAATTGGTCACGCTGCACGAGGAAACCAACGTGTATTCTAGACATCTGGCGAAATGAAAAGCACTGCTTGGTATCGTGGCAATTCTATGATTGAACTATCACCGTTCGAATATTTGGTTTCGCTGCTTTATTTCATCATATTATGATTATTCGGGCTGATGATCCGATTATTTGATAGGTGAAGGCAATGTATATTCTAAACATCTGATCCAATAGAATCCACTGCTTGGTACATGGGAATTCTATAATTATGCGCATTACGACCTTTCTTTAATTAATTCGCCGCCCGTTTAATTGATTATTTGATTCGTTGATTCGATTTGATTATTTAATATAGCTATATGATTTCACTATTTGATCTGATGATATGATTTGACATTTTTCTTTATCAGTACGATCTGATTTGTTGATTTTATTTGATGATGTGATTTAATTATTATATTTCTAGAAAATTTATTTGGCGTAATGTAATTTGATTATTAGATTTGATTTTTGAACTGGTGTTGTGATTCTATTTGATCATTCGATCGAGTTATATCATTTAAAGTCGTGATTTGATGATTTATTTTGACGATTTTATGAGGCAAGGAGTTTCCAGATTGCATTATATTCTGATTTTTCTATCTGTACATCGATTGCGAACGATTAAAACCAGACATACTAGCATCAAGTGCTTTTGATGTTTTTGCAGCAAAGGCGTCTTCAACGTACCAAGCTGCTAGACCGTTTTATCCGTTCATAGCTTTGCACTCTTTCTAGTCATTTCATCATGCGCATCGATGTGCTTTGGCATTCAACCACGAAGTGATGATCGTCGCAGGACTTTTACCACAGAGTGCATCAAGGAAAAACCTGGCCGCTGGCTTACGACGAATCTCGGTGCCGTCGGTCCCCTTTTTTGCGCGTCCGTGCTTCCCAAAACGCGCGACGGAAAAAAACCGCGTTGTAATGAGAAGTCGACGTAACGAGCGGAAAGAATATAAAAGCAGAATCGCGAGCACATCTCATACGTACTGAAAGCGCTCTCTACCGACATCACGTGACAGTCAAGGGAATGAGATTACACCGGAAGACGTTTCTTTCAAAGAACCGACAGGCTTTGGGAACTGGTGGAGACAGTCGAACTGGCAGCCTTTGGAAACTGGCGGAGACCGACACTTCTGAACTTTAACTCACTGCAACAGCAATTTGTTCTTTTGATTATTAATGTCCAAGCTAGCAAAGCAACATCAAGTTAGGCAACTTCCACTATGGTGGCTGTTTTAAAAACATTCTTAAAAGCTTTCAGGTAGTGAATATTTTTGCCAAATGTCTCTTCTAGTATGGCAAATGTGTCTCTAACGCGTATTGGGATTTTCAGCGGGTAAAATGATCCAACAGATTGGTTTCCAATTTTTTATCAGATGGTAGCACCCGTTAAACGATGACGACCAGGTTCCAATCTCGTGGGTTACGAACCCTGCGTTTACCTTACGTTTCAATCAAGCAAATCAAGTCATTCCTAGGAACGCACCAGCTCATTCCCCTGGACTTGTGGTCACCGAGTTAATGGTGGTCTTCAACTCGTTCCACAGATCGTAAACTACAACCTAGTCTCCACTGAAAAGGCTTCACGGATTCCATTGAAGTTGCCGAATGACTGTGGGAACGAATACCTATTTTGCTTTGGGTAAAATAGATCCAAGTTGATGCTGTACTCATTCTCCAAATTTTGGTCGACTATCTGTTTCCCAATGAAGCAACGCCTGGCGGGATTCAACTCAGTGGTCGTATGGCTCTGCTAATGAATGCAAATTGATCGGGTCAATCAACTCGTGCTCCAGATGATCAATTCACTACTACTTCTCCAATAAAAAATATGGCTGCCTGTATTCCATTGAAATGACCAGAAGTTTGCGATTGAGAATGTATTTCCGGCACTGGATTATTCTACGGGGAAGATTAAAAATGAAAAAGGTCAATCCTCAAAAATTAAGTAGTTTTCATTTGCACCCCAGGCTTTTCAAGATTTAAAGCTTCTCAACCTGAAAGGAAAATGAGGAAATTAATTCAATGGAATACGTCGGACATTCACTTTGACCGTTTAGTCCTTGGACGACTTTGGTTTCCTGAAAAACATTCATTCATTCGGTTCTTCAAAATCCTTTAATCTCCGCACACCACGGCCAGCAAAAAGGGATTTCGAGGGCACCAGCTCTTGCAGACCACCATTTTCCATTGTCCTAAAATCCCAAAGATATGAGAATTGAAGAGAGTTCCTAGGAGAGTCAATGAAAAGGATGCAATTCCCAGCTTTCTACAACATCCGCTTCTTCAGGCATTCGGGGATGGTGTGTAGCGAAACCTGCCTCGAAGGGTTGCAACCGACTATTCCCAATCATCGCCCAAAGCCCCTCGTTAATGGACGCCGCCCATTGTTTGCGAGATTAGCGCGATCACGCGTACATAAGCGCCTTGCATGCACTTCCACTCCTCTCCGTTATCAAAGGACATGGGGAAATGTTTGACTTCGCAGACCAATACGAACGGTCACCCGGCTACTCCGGAAACCACGGACAAGCTGTGGTCGCCCGTTCACGAAGATACAACGGTACATACCAACTCTACCAGTCGTCTTGTTGGCTTACATGCTAAGATGTGGTCCACCTCATCAGCGGATCAACTCACAATCGCCATATCCCTCCCGGTTCTCACGAGGAGGAATCGTACATCAAACGGTGCTCTTCCTTGCTGAGGCTTCATGATATCCAAAGTCTACCAGCCTACTGATGAGATCAATGCTGTGCCGGATGCCTCTTGATGAGAAACCAGATAGTCAATTATACGTTTTTACTTCCCAAGCTCTTGGATTCTTTTTGGATCTGTAACATCCAACTCTTGGATTTTACTGATCCAAAAAGAATTTTCTTTCAAACAATCAGTAAAATTGGATTAAAAAGGAATTAAAAAATTTCGAATGAGCGAATCAGTTAAATCTAAACCAACATTTCAAGGGGTAATAGAATCACCTAGATCAATGAACGACCCCAACCAAATAATTTGTGACAAACTTGCTCTACAGTGGCTGAGCAGAAATTCTGTAAAATCCCGAAAATTTCAAAAATAGATAAATTTTATATTTATCTATTTTTGAAATTTTCGGGATTCGTTAATTTTCGGCAATTCGTTAAAAAAAACCACGAAAAATTAATAAAAAATTCTAATTTTCCATTCCCGTTCCCAATATTACGTTGATGACCCAAATAACAAAAGTACTCGGCCCCATTTTTTTTTGTTTACTGTCCATGGACACGTAATTCCTTTTCTTGCACGATAAGCACCAAAAAGCCCTTAATTGCCGGCCACTGGCCCAAGCTTTTATCATATCCGTCCGGCGGTAGTAAATTTATTCGTCTGTACGTTCCCCACTCGCTACCGAACGTGCCGTATTTATTTCTCGCTCCCGGCAAATTATTCTTGCACGAGGGCGCGATATTCGCCATATTATATTTAAATATACGTGGCAATTTGGGAGAGCGGTGACCCGCCTTTAACTCGCGTAATCGCTCGCTGCGGTCCAACCGCTGTTGTACCCAGCCCACGGCCTTCTCGACGCTAATCCCTCTAACAAAAATATGACCATCGTTCGCAATTTTAGGCCGAAACAGGAAGCTCATCCCCGTTCTTTAGCCATTGGCGGGACGGGGTTAGGAGGGAAGGGTGGGGGGAGGATTCACAAGTTCGAGTTAACCTCGCTCTTAAGGGATTGGATTGTCAGATTTTCCAAAAATCTTGGCACTTTGTTCAAATAATAAATAGTAATATAATAACAATAAATAATAATGAATAACTGTTTATTTATATTTTTGTATTGAAAGAAGATGGGAATTTGGTCAATCTGTATATTAATATTTCGATCTGGTATCTCTATAATTTCGTCAGAAAAATAGAAAGAACAAGTCAAAATCGACTTGTTCAAGGTCTTTTCGTATGCCTGTAGAAACTGGCTGTTAAATTTTCAAAAAATCTTGGCATTTTGTTCAAATAATAAATAGTGATATAATAATAATAATAATAAATAATAATAAATAGTCAAACAATAAACGATAATAAATAGTCAAATCAAAAAGTTCGAATAATTACGTAATCGTTTATTTGATATACGATGATACGATTTAGATTTAGATTTCTTTCCATTTTTTTTTATCCGGCCCTAACATCAGCTCTTCGCTATATTTTAATCAACCAAATTACCGCACATCAAATATACACGCGTTTAGAGTTGGGAAGGTACCTCTTTTCGCAAATGAAATTTTAGCGTCTCGATTTCCCCTGTGGAACGTTCAACGCAATGCCTGCACAAGTTCACTCCTGTCACGATGTAGAGACCCCACTCTCTACATTGGGGTCGGGGGGGGGGGGGGGGGGGAAAATTATACCACATTCACTGGCCACAATTGACAGAAGTTTGGTACCCCATGGAAGGAAAGAAGAGGGAGATGTTCGTGTGATACTTTAAGCCTCTTGTTAATTGGTACAAAGACTTTTGTGTCAGTTATGGAAGCTCTCGAAAGCTTCGAAAACCCTCTCGAGCTCCGTCGTCCTTGATTTTATTTTTTGCTGCTCAAAGGGACAGCAGGAGGTATAATATTTTTTAAATAAATCTTTTTTCAGTATTGTTGTAATTTTATTTTATTTGAATTGACGCAAGGATTAAAAAAAATTTAATTTAAATTTAATTACAAAAAATTTATTCAAATGAAAAATTTAATTTAATTTAATTTAATTTAAATAACAATTTTTTTTTTAATTAAAAAGGGATAATTTTTCACAAAGCGTACCTATCTGTTACCTCGACGCTCTACGGAATATTTTTTAACTTGTAATTATACGTCTTCGCTTAAATTCCTTTTTCTTTATCGTTAAAAAAATTTACAAGAAATAAAGCTTTTAAAAAGTCAAGCTCGAGGAAATATCTCTTTTTTTTTCTTTTCTCAAATAAACGATTATATCGCTCATATCGTTCCTCTTTCTCCTCACCTCGGCACTCTAAAATTTTATCAAATATTTGTAATTAAATTTCTTCACTGATTCTCCGCTTTGTTGTCGTATAAAAAAAAACTTGCGCGAAGCAAGAGCTCAAAAAAGCTCAACTTCGTGAAAATTTTGATCGAGTATTTTTGCGATCGTATCTCGGAAACGAAATTTTTCGGAAAGTTCATCATTTCTCGAAGCCTCGAGGCCATCTAGCTCCCGAGATTAACTTCGTAGTTCGAGCGAGCTTGCAAGCCCTCAGGGAGGAAAGCTCCCCGCGTGTGAAGGGAGAAAACCGGCGAGCGGCAATTTTCATGCTTCGTCGCTCTTATCGGGGACCCGGTAAGAAGACAAGGCGCTTTCCAGGCACCGGATCTCTCCTTGGTCCGCACGACTGTTCGCCCGTCGAGCTTTAGGTTTCAGTTTCGTCGCCACGAAACTCCTAACCCAACCGTGACCTCTGCAAGGGCTCGTCCTACCGAGCGCCCGGAGATAAGCCAACTACGAGGGAACTCGAGATGGACGCACGATGCACCCGCTTTCTTCTCTTGGGAATAAAACTACCTGTATATCTGTATTCACCGAACCAACGAAATCTTTTCCGCTGCAGGAAAACCGGAGACCCGAGCCCATCTTCGTAAAGACGACCACATAAGCACAACTGCATCGAATCTCTTTCCAAAATATTCCTCCAGCTATTACTTTTCGAGCCTGGAGATGGATAACTTTTTTTTTTAGTTCGAAGGTTCTTTTGCAATTTTTTAGTGCATACTCTAAAGAGAGTACGTCCGATTTTACGGTATATATTTACGTAAACTAAAGAGTTTACGTGAATAAGTCCAAGAAGTATACAGGGTGTCCAACGTAAGATTGTGATTCGTGAAATGGGGAGTTGGGCGTGAAGTTCTGAGTCGATTGATATAAGCATGTAGGGTTTCCGGATCAACCCCTGAATTGTTATTAATTTTGAAAGGCAGCCAATCAGGCGCGCTGGTCAACGGGCTTAGTCGTGAAATAATTATTATATTTAGACGTTTAGTGTTATATCGCAGGTCTACAACGATGTATTTTTATACCTTGAAGACAAATCCAGAATTTAATTTGCATTGCACTCTCCATTTTTAGGGAAAAATGTCGAAAAAATGTTCTTGAAAGGTTTTTCGCATTTTCCCAGTCTAATTTTGCACTTTCGGCAATAAACTGGGTAAAAACTCCGGCATATTCGTAATCAGCGGAAAATTTCCGATTAAACACTTTTAAGAGTTTAAAAACGGAAAAAAAAATTTTCGACTTTTCCGGATATTCAAAAATCAAGAAATTTCAAAGGGTCATAGGGTGAGCTTCCTATATGCTATGGAGATTTGTTGGGTTTGTTTGGAAAAGGTTTTCACCTCACTTAAATAATGGCGTTGGCTCCGTATCGGTATCTCGTATAGTTTCCCCGGAAAGTCCACGTGAAAAATCGCAAAAAAGAAGGCAAAGGGGTATGTATGTATGGAAAAATTGGCAAAAACCGATGGTCCTACTTTGAAATTCTGCCAAAAATAAAAAAATCAACAGATTTTTACTATAAAAAAGCATTTTGAAGAGAAAATCATAACGAAGAGATTGAGCACAGAGTTGAGTACTAAATCCTAAAGGAAAAAAAGTTGTCGATGATTCAGTGAAAAAACTTATTTTCCCCAAAAACCCAAAAAAATGTTGGATTTTTAATATTTTTTTATTATTAGTCTATTTCGATGTCTATTTATTATTAGTCTATTTCGATGTAATTTGATCCCCTGAGAACGAATCTACCATTAATTTCCCTCGAAACCCAAAATTTCTGAAAAAATCGTGAAAAATCCTGTTTTAGAAGTTTTTTACGATTTTTTCATGAAAATGTTGGGTTTCGGGGGAAATTAATGGTAGATTCGTGCTCAGGGGATCAAATTGCATCAAAATAGACCAAATAAAAAAATATTTGAAATCCAACATTTTTTTAGATTTTTGGGAAAAAAAGTTTTTTCACTAAATTATCGATAACTTTTTTCCTTTTAGGATTCGGCGCTCCACTCTGTGCTCAATCTCTTCGTTATGATTTTCTCTTCAAAATGCTTTTTAAAAAATAAAAATCCAACGATCTTTCAATTTTTGGCAAAATTTCAAAGTAGGACCATCGATTTTGCCAATTTTTCCATACATACCCCTTTGCCTCTTTTTTTGCGGTTTGTCAAGTAGACTTTAAGGGAAAACTTTACGAGTTATCGATACGAATCCAACGCTATTATTTAAGTCAGGCGAAAACCTTTTCCAAACCCACCGAATAAATCTTCATAGCCAATAAGAAGCTCACCTTACGACCCTTCGAAATTTCGTAATTTTTGAAATTCCGGAAAAGTGTCCGGGAAAGTCGAAAAATATTTTTTTCCGTTTTTAAGCTCTCCAAAAGGTCTATTAAATCGGAAATTTTCCGCTGATTACGAATATGCCCGAAATTATGGCGAAAGTACAAAACTAGACTGGGTAAATGCGAAAAACATTTCTAGAATATTTTTTCGACATTTTTCCCCGGAAATGAAGAGTCCAAGGCGAATTAAATTGTGGATTTGTCGCTGTCCCATCAAACCCCGCACCCCTTCGCGTTTTTTTCCCAAACAAGAAGAAATCCCCAGTATCTTCTCCAGCCCTTTTCTTCCTCGTTGTCGATCGCAACAAAAGGAACTGGCCATCCGTCATTAGTTGGAGCGATGTCCGCGAAGGGTCCTGAAAAACAATGTTCGGATTGATATCTGGCCAAGGGAAAGAACGCGAAAGAGTGGCTGGCGAAAGAAACGAGCTCAGAAATGAGGAATAGACGGGAGGCGGTCGCCCTCCCACAAAGGGAAGCAGCGTTTTGGACGACCCAGAGATCGCGATGACTAGGCCAAATGAAACGGGCGAGTCCTGGTCGAACAAAAAAAAACCCTCCCCCCCCCCCACAAAAAAAAACGAAATAAAGAAAAGGGAGAAAAAAAATAGTGGAAGGGTGATATTCAACCCTCTTCTTTTCAGATTCGCGCTCGGTTGACCGGTATCACTGCTTCACAGTAGAACGGCCACCGAATATACGAGCGCGAATGTCACTCGGTTTTTCTCGTGCACTGGCGATGGTCGGAGGAAGGGGGGGGGCACTTCGATCTATACCGATTGGTACACACGCCAGTCTGGAAAAAAACGCGAGCGACGAAGCTTCCTCAATTCGTCTGTTCAGTCGTTGCGTGCTTTCGATCCCAGGATCCGAGTTTACTCTCATACATATATATATGTACCGGGTGATCAACTAGAATTTAATCATAGGAAAACAACCCTCAACGTTGACATCAAACCAAAGAGTCGAAAACAAAATTTACATTCTCAGAGGACGACGTTTCTTTCAAAAGAGATTTTTTTAAGGACGGTACTTCAAAATTAGAGTCTGAGACAAACTTTGAATTTCCAAATTTTTTTGCAGCATGATTGTATTTTTGTATGTATAAAATTGACTTCAAAGTTTATTTTTTTTTAGGCGAGTTAATAATCAGGTTTATCGTATTGCGATGAATAATGACATCTCTGGTCTGTAATAATATCTCTAGATCCTAATATTATTATTTACGATTCCAAGGTTATTCGTAAATCATGATATTGTTGATCGTCGGCTCAATTTTTTTGGCATTTCTGGCGACTGAAAAAAGCAACTGTCTCTTTTGAAATAGTAAAAGAAAGGTCATTTAGGAGGACACGCCAAGGTCATGCCAAGGATATGTCAAGGTTATGATATAGTCTTTCCCGTCGACGAGTTGACCTTGGGATCAACTCAATGTTTTGCATTTTTTCGAATTTTATGTTTACCAATTTAGTTCGGTCTTTCGTCTGCAATAAATGTTAAAAGGTGATTTCGAGGTTTTGGGAAATCACCCGGTATGTATATACTATATACATGCCAATCCAAGAGTGACATCAAATATATAAGTATATGAGAATGTATGCATGAGGGTTCGTTTGATTTTCGAATCGTCGCAAAATCGATCGACTAGAAAAAACCGTTCACCTCGTCTTTCCATTGCCTACTCCTTTATCTCCCTCCCTCCTTCTGTTCTTCCCTTCTCGTCCCTCTTCATCCCTCTTTCTCTCTTCTTTCCCTCTATCTCTCTAGTCCCTTTCCTCACTCCATTTTTATCCTCTTTCCTCTTTCTCTTTTCTGTTCTCCAGTTCCCTCTCTTTTTCCCTCGCTTCATCCCTTGCTGACTTTTCCTCGTTTTTTTTCATTCCTCTCTCTCTCTCTCCCTCTCACTCTCCACTCTGTTCGTTCATCCGACGCGAGTGAGACGAGGTGAAAAACTTTTCGGTCCATGACGCTTGACCTTTATTTCCTATATCTGCCGTATCAACCAACCACTCCTCCTGAAGGCAACCTTCTCGTTCCTCCCTACGAATTCAACGAAGAGGTCCGCACATATCGAAAAATATACACTCGTCAACTTTTTGTCGCCAATTAGGTTGTTACCGATACATTGAAACGTGTTTTTATAAAGGATCCATTTCAACCAAAAAACTGACGGGGCTTGCAATATTTTTTTCTCAGGAGAGTATCGGAAGAACGGTCTTGAAATTTTACACAGAGTCAATGGCCAATCTCCCTAGGGATGGGGAATTTTTTCATCGAGAAATATCGATTAACGATGAACCTATTATTTATTTAATAGTACAAGATCGATTCTCATCGCCAAATGGATTTTTATTCCCGAATATATATATATATATATAGATGTAATAGCACCGGATGTCCGGTACTCCCGGAGCTTTTTTACAGAAGCGTGAGAGTATCGATGCTCGTCCGGTCATTGTTCTCCCGTGCTCCAACAAACGGAATCAGGCCACGTGTAGAGGCGTACAGATTTTTTTATTCGAAGATAAAAATAAAAAAAAATTTTTCGAAATTCAACGTGAAGCGGACGAGCGTTACGAGAGGGAACAATCGCTCGTAGGAAAAGTGGGCTCGAACTGATAGAATAGTGGCATGGGGGAGAGACGAAAAGCAGTGTGGCCGAGGGAAACTATTTTTCATTTTGGTAAGTGGAATCATTTCCAGGCATGGGACGCAATAAAGAAACGCGTAAATTGCCATTTTCGAGGCCCTGTGACATATTGAAATAGAAGGGATGAATAGGGATGGTTTTTAATATTTTTTTTGTTTTTTTTTTTTTACGAAATTGGGGAAATTGTGAAGAACAGAGGAATAAACGAGATTCCAAAGTGGAATGTTGGCGTACACGCTCTCGGTTTCTCTCTCTCTCTCTCTCCTGCTCTTGTTATTATTTTTTAAGGGTTGAATCCTCGAGCATATTTGCATCAGCAACCCTCGCCGGAAAAAGATGCAAGTACTCGTCTTTTTTTATTTCGACCTCTACTCTTGTTACTCTTTTTTTGTGGCCCCTCCCTCTCCCTCCCACCCCTTCTCGACCTCGCTCATCTCGCCGAAGCAAAAGTCAACTTTAATTGGGTCGACATCGATCGCCGTAATGAGAAAAGTTGTTTGGTCTCGCGACACCTCTTTCAGCGCACGCACGTTTCTCCGTGGCCAAAGTACACCCCCTGCTCCACTCGAGACTTTTGAGAACCCGTTCGTAAAGTGTGTTCGAAAAGAATGAAATATTCATTACTCCGAAGAGCCTCCTATTGTACTCCTGTATCGGTATCCCTCGCAATTACAGAATCTAATTTGTGGCTCGTGATAACGCCATTTTTTTTTTTCACGTATCGCTGAAATTGGGAAACGATTCGTCGAGAGAAACTCGTGTTTATGTAGGTACTGTTTCGGGAAAAGGGTGGGTGAATTGGACAGTTAATTGAGAATTCGTATGAATTTATCAATTAACTGTCAAATTATTTGATTTCTCAATTATAGAGAATCCATGAAATTGTAAATTCGAAAAATGAACATTTTTAATGTTTTCTTTAGGTAAAAAAAATTACAGAAATGGTGAAAATTAAAGGGAATAGTAATATTATAATATCATGAGAGAAGAGGAAATAGACTGTATTTCATCATTTTTATGTCATATTTTCTGTCATATTAATCAATAAAAATGAGAACGAAAAATATGTACATCTTTTCTATTAATCATAAATACGAGGCAAGTCTATTTTATGATCAGTAAAAATAATGAAGTAATTTACAAATTTCATAATGTAATAACGAAAATTTCGATTATATGTTATACGTTGTGACGATTTTTTGAATGCTACATTTTGAAATTCGTAATTTTTAACTATGTTTCCATTCTCCTCATTTCATTATTGTCGTTGATTTAGGTCATTTTATCTCCATTAATAATTTGATTACGGCCATGTCTTTTAAAATTCATTAACGTTTCTCTTTCATTTATTTTAATTATTTCTTGTCATTCATTAATTTCATTAATTCTATTTTTTCCTCGAAATAACACAATTCTATTGAAAGTTTAACGACGAAGAATTTGCCTGTACGTGTCCTCTGAATTACGAGAAATCGAAAAAGTTTACCGAGTACAGAGATTGGAAAGCTATCGTGCAATTACACGATCCAAACTTCACGGAAGTAAGAAAAAAGCAAAAAAAAATCGTAAATATTACTGAGCTGAAATTCTCATACATCTGCGATCGGAGACGAAAAAGAACTTCAATTTCACTAGCCAAAGGGTCTTCCCAATTTTATTTCCCCCGCGACGTTTTTTTGTAAAATTGGAGATTTCCAATTTCCAATTTTCTCTTTCAGCCCGTAAAACGATCGATCAATAATAGCAATTTGTATAAATAATCGATGGTTAATTCTAATTACTAGCATTGATAAATTTAATATTCGTCTTATTCATCGTGATAAACCGCCATTTTGTTTGGGTTTCCTTTTCACCTTCTTCCGATAAGACTGATCCAGCGATCGATCAAATTTGCAAATTGTAAAATAGTTTTTGTTATTATTAACAATTATATAATAATTTTATATATATATATATATATTTTTAAAGTACATACTCCGAGGAAATGCAAAAAAATTGTTTTTTTTGCGGCTGTCCCGAATTCTTCGAAAATACTTTTACTCCGACGAGCCCATTTTTCGGAGCTTTAAAATCTGCTGGAATATTTATGTGTTCGGCTTTTTTTTATTCGGCCTGTAGTGGTGTCACTTGTGCAGCGACGCTACCTCGCCCGGGTTCATTCGAATCTTTCGACCAAATGAAATTAAATTCTCATTATATCTAAGTGCACTTAGTAATCCCATTATCACATTACCGTTGAATAGTACGATTTTTAATAGATGTAACAGCTATTTTTACGTAAATATAGGATGATGAACAAAATTTCAAAATGATATCCTTTTCTTGCAGTAAATATATAATAAGCTCCTCGATAATTCAGTGCCATCAATTATCCAAAGATCTTCTGTGGTAACCGATTTTAAGTAATAAAATTGTATTATTCCGAACAATAACAATGAATTACAGTAAAATTATTTGCATGTAAAATTGAATTTAAAAAAAACAAGCTTTTATTTAATTCACTAAAAAGTAGCAAATTAATCGTTATTAATGTGTTATTAATCGTTATTAATCGCCTGTATGTGATTTAAAAAAAAGTGTTTTCGTTTAATTTATGGAAATTAAATGAAAATCAATTTTTATGAATTTTCGGCGATGCCTTTAATTTTTTCAATTGAGAATTTGATTATGAATAATGTACAAAAATTACCTTTGTTTAATTAATTAAAAATCATGAAAATTCTTGTGGAAAGAATTTTGTAAAAATTTTCATAATTAATTTCTCATAAGTTTTAAATATTTTCAACTGATATTTTTTAATGTTTTATGGAATATTCGTATTTCTATATGAAATTAACCTCTGACGATCGAAATAAATCAGAAAATGGTGCTTCGAGCGTCACCGATCTTACGATAATAAACTCGTCGAGTTTAACAGGTATCGAGTAGCATCGCAGTCCCAAAATAAATCGATCTCGATCGGTAATTTAGAGGGACGAGTGAAGCGAGGAGGAAAAAAATCAGGGTGGTATGAGCGTTTACGGGATCGCGCAGCTGTAAAAAGTACGTGTTTAGATTGCGTGAGATCCGGTCGGCGCACAAAGTCACGGGGAGTTCGAGGCAATAAAAAGAGATTAGGAAACTCGATTCTGGCTTTTCGAACCCGTTGGGAGAAACGCGAAGGGCTTAAAGTTCGATACTCGTCTGACCGGCTGTTTCTCTTTTCCACCGTGTTCCGCGTTTTTTTTTTTCGTCCTCCTTTTTCATCTGTTTCGGAACGCGTAATCTCCGACACGAAAGACCCAGTAACAAAAAGTTATCGGGAGCAAGTTCAAACTCGAAATCTCGTGAAAGTGGCGCGAGCCACTCTCGATTTCTCTTTCAATTCGACGCACGAAATTCGTACTGGGCCGTGGACCCGAAACGTGACGATTCAAATCGTCCAATTGAAAAGAGAATCGAACGCGGACGAAAAAAATCCCGAATCTAATCCTCTGTAAACTGTTGAAAACGTTTATTTCATTCCACCGGAAACTTTTCGAAGCAATTTTTCAGATTTTATGATCAAATTATGAACACAATATATACAATAAATAAATTAAATCGTAAACACATCCTTCAATTAAATTATAAACTCAGTGAAATAATGAACATGATAAAATCATTTCAATAATAAATCAATGAAATTGTGTATACCGTAAAATCATAAATGGGTCGTTCTTCTTTTTAACCTACTATAGTCTGTCCTTTGTCTTATTATGGCATCTCATTGGAGTATTGATATTTACGGTTTTTTAATTCGTTTCGAATAAACGTCCATATTTTCTTATCTATTAATATTATGTAATTTTTCTTCTTATCTATTAATATTATGTAATTTTTCATTTTTTCTAACCAGCATATTTTATACGTTTGTTTTCGATAGAATGCCGTGACAGAGTGGTAAACGGAAACGTGGCCTCCACAGAAAAAGGCCACTCTGTCACACTATTTTTTAAAAAACCGACGTTAAAAAAGAATTTTTATTAGCCGGAAGAGAAACTTTAATTAGTCCTAATGAAAACACAGAAGCAACTTTTTTTTTTAATCCCACAGAAGTCACAATTATGTGTAGTTCAAAAACCAAAAAAACCAGAAAAATGTCGTTTTATTGTAGGTTAAAGAATAAAACGACCCAAATACAATTGAATCATGAAAACAGTGGACTAGATGAAAATATAAAATGATAGAATCGAATGAAAACGAAAAATATAATAAAGGTTTCTTTCGGTCTTGAGAAAAATAATAAAACTAGGAATTCATATCTAATCAACAAATTACATTTCCTCGCGACATCCTGAAAGTAATCAACTCACTAACGATGATCGAATAAAGAATAGATAAATGTACTTTGCAAAAATCTTCTCAATTGATAGTACAACATTTCCTAAACGAAGGGAAAGGAAACGGATTTATTATTTGACAATACTGACTGAATTTTCATTTAAGAAATTGAATGTATTCGAGATTGTTATCTGAAATATAAGAATCAATTTTCAAAGAAAAGAAAATCCGTGTAAATGTTAGTAAAAAAATAAATATAAATTACACATTGTATTGAAAAATCAAATCAAAGAATTTTATTCAATGCGTTGATTGAAACGGTTTTTTTTCAATTTTTGATACTTCTTTCCTTTTTTTTATTTTTAAAATACTTTTTTAGACAGAAAAATTACTGGTTAAGTTTTTTTCTTCTTATCAAAGTTTCCCGATAGTACATACGAATAAGATTTTTCCTCGTTAAAAACTCACGCAGTGACGAAAGTTACAGAGAAATCAAGGTTTAAGGGGGTTTCCGAGTTTGCTAAAACTTTGCAAAGGCTCGATACCATCGCGGCCCTCAGACTTGGGACATTGAACCAACCCTATGTGATTTCTTTGATCTCTATGCCAAGTAATGATGGAACATAAAATGTATAGCGCATTATCCCGCATCGTTCCCCGAGTTCTTACTTTTTTATGCGCGGGTCCGGTAGCTGATTTTTTTCTCTTATGTACGACCCCTTCCTCCCCTCTTTCCCTGCCTTTTGTTCACCCTTCCTTCACAAAACTTTTGCAGCGTCTGTTCTTCCCTTCTTCAACTTTTCTTTGATAGGCGATGCGCCAAATTTTAAGGATACTTCACGATGTTGAACGAGACAAGACTCACTTTTTTTTACTTATATTGAACTTTTTTTCAATATCAATATTCAATTTTTTCTGATACTTATATTTCTAATTTTCCTAATTCTTACTCCTATTTCTCAATCCTGGTAATTTTTTATACTAAAATTAAGAACTCATAAATTTTAGTATTACTAGTTTTTGTTAAATATATTTTTTGATTATACTGATTTTTTTGTAATTGGGATATTCAATAGTTTCTAATAGTTTTAATTCCTATTTAAATATAAAATATTAAAAATAGATTTTTCAATGCTAATAATGTACTTTTCACGATATGATATTTTTTTAGCGAATCAGGATTTCCCCCTAGGAAATTATGAAAAAATTTCGTAAAAATAGACTGAACTAATGTTTAAGTTATGAAAATTAATAATAATTGTACTGTTGATATTTTATCGCGACTATAAATGTCTGCCAAGTGGTAATGTACATATAACTATATCTTAGCACGATTTTTTGATTACCTAGTTTCAAGAAAATGAATTTAAAAAAATACACTTAATTTTCGAGTCGTCACAGTAGCCAAACCCATTAAGTGAATCTGGAGATCCGCTTAAATTCCCACTTATTTCCGGTAGAACGACACAGAAATCTTAGCCAATTATCCACTTAAATCCTATCACCTCTCTCTCTCTCTCTCTCCAGCTCTCATCTATTCATTCGCAGATCTGTTTCTTAGACGCGAGGGAATTTTTTTTTTCGTTTCGGATTCCCGTGGTCCGTAAAAAAAGCAGGAGAAAAAAGACGACGACGATCTGAAAAAGTTTCAATGCGATGCCTTCGGCGTTGCAGTTGCGGGAGAACCACAGAAATGAGGGGGTTTTGCCAGCGCAGCTTCCGGTATTCGATTCGGCTCACCGATTTCCAAAGTTCCGTTATCGGCTTTTCTGCCCTCCATTCTTACCCCTATCTCACACTTTCCTCCTAGCAGCAGTCGCGAAATCCTCGATTCATCATCTCGATTGATTCTATCTGGAGGATATCTCAAAAAAATTTTGAATTTTGAACAAATTCTAGCACTTTTTGTTCGCGGTTTGAAAATAATCGCCTGTAGTTGACAACGTTGTCTGATGATTTGCTCGACTAAAACTGTAATAAACGTTATAGTACGTTGATATCGCGTAGAAAAAGTACAAAAGATTTCATAAATAAAAAAAAATCATTGGCTAGACACAACTTTGCAAGATATACCGTGATGTGCTCCTTGAGCTCAGCTCGAAGCTCAGCGCCACTTTCCGCTGCTTCCATGCTTCGTTGGAAACTCAGACAGGCCGCAAACTTCGCCCCTCCTATGTAGGCTTTTCGAAAAAATATTTAAATGTCCCATGGTCGTTTTATATTCAAAATACGCTGCATTTTTTTCGAGATTAGCAAATTTAGGAGAGGATAAAAAATCGTAAATTCTTAGAAATATAATATAAAATTATCATATCGTTGTAGAAACCCACTTCCTTCAGTTTCTTTATTGAACTTCTTACAATACTTCAATAAACAAAAAAAAATCGAAAAATTTCGTTTCGTGAACGTATTTTTAGATTTTAATAAACATTTCTAAAAAACATCCTCGATGAAGATTTCACCAGGGATGATATATTTTCTGTTTTCGACTATCAGAATATTTCTAATAACCACAAAAAAAGAAAAATGTTGTTCTAAGACCGTGATTTGGAACTTTGGTAAAAGTTATTGAAAATTATTCTTAGAAGAGACGTTTTTCGGAAAGAAGGGTTACAATAAGAAAAATTCGATGAAACATCATTTTTTCTGTCGATTTGGGCTAAAAAATGACCAAAAACGTAAAAAACTGTATAAAAATGATTGTTCGAAATCGAAACGAAAAGCGACTCATTAATTAATTAATTAGTCATTGATGAGTCATTTGATGATTAAATTTGAGTCACCCTGTACCCAAATATTCAGGTCGTTGCTCCAGCACTGTTGGTACTCTACGATTCGTCTCAAAGTTCGAACGAACTGGGGCGGATTGCAAATATCGTTCTGCGTATACGTACTCGCAAATACTCTTCTCATTAGAATGGGTATCTCGGTACGTCTATGAGAAAAGGAAAAATGAAATTCCACGATTCCGAGTGACCTCTCGAGAAGTTTCAGTAATCCCCGTTACTCGCAAAAGTCCTTCGTCTTGTTCTGTAAAGAAAATAGCAAAAAAATCTCAAGTTATTCCTGAAGTTGCAGGAATACCTCACTCGACGTAAGAAAACATATATTTTTCCAGAGAGTTTTCTTTTCCTCTCCGCGATAGCTTACCTGTGCGGAAAAGTCGAGCTCGATGTGTACACCGCGGTGAGTGCACTGCGGAAGGACAGGATATAGGCATGGCCCTAGGGCGATATTGAACCTCGAGCGATACTTTTACGAATGCATTGCTTAAAAACTTCAAGTATATTCTGGCATTAATATTATTTAAAGAAATATATTTATTTTCACTTATTATTTATTATAATTCATAAAAAAATGCATCATTAATTATATAATAATAATAATAAAGATGATTATTACTGTCGTCGCTGTTGTTGTTCTTTCAAAAAATGATTTTCATTTTGATAAATAATAATTTTTAGACCATCTTCATTAACACCGAGATAAAGGAATCTGACAAAAGAAATACGTTAAACCTTCCAAAGTAATTAATTTAAAACTCCATTGTTTGTGATCTCTATATTATTATTTTTCACGAAATTTAAATTTACTTTTAAATTTGGAACATTTTTTTGTTCATTTTCTAAGAGTATTCTGATGATTCAAAAGAGAAAATATACCATTCCTGCCGAAGAAACTCGTCGCTGAGACAATTTTTAAGCATTTTTTATTAATGCTTGAAAATGCATTCACGTGCGGAAATTTTTCGATGTTTTGGGTTATTCAAAGTTTATTTAGAAGATCAATAAAGAAAATAAAAGAAGTAAACTTCGACAATGTTAGGATAATTTCATATTAAATTGGCGTGAAATTTTTCTTTACAATAAATATTCTCGTTAGTATACATACATAATTTAATTACTAAATTTTCATCACGTTATTTATCCTTTCAAAATTGATGTTTTCAAACAACCCTGATTTCCGTATCACTAAAGTAGTCTAGCCATTTAATTTTATCAGATATCTGTTCAAATATCTTTGTATGGCAGTCATCGGTCTGCACCAGCGGAGTTCGTCGATCAAAATTAACTGTGAACCGAGACCCAACATTCGTGCATCGAGAGATGAAATTGCTCCTGCATTTTGTTCGTATCCACGTTCACGTTTATGCATATTTGAGTGTGATTGTAGATATTTCATCTGGCATAAGAGAATGTACAATACCGAGGTATTAACTCGAGAATTGAGTACCTGTCTGCATCCGGACACGCGAGCACCCCAGGGCTAATGCTCCGGATCCTTACGCTCCAGGAACGCCACGGCCCCGACCGGGCAACGAATTTTCATCAAATGTTCCATTTCGTCGAAGTCCCAAAAAACATTAACAAACGATTCGATAAAAATTAAATTACGTGTACAAAATAGACGATTATGATCTAAGGCCAATACAAAGATTCATTATGATAAAACGATTATCATAAATAATAAATAATATAATATCATTCATTAATTATTATTATCATAAATAATAAATTATATAATATTATTCATTAATTATTATTATCATAAATAATAAATAATATAATATCATTCATTAATTATTATTATCTTAAATAATAAATTATATAATATCATTTATGAATTATTATTATCATAAATAATAAATTAGATAATCGCTTATCAATTATATAATTTTTATCGCTATAAATATACATCATGATCGAAAGTGGAACGTTGCTGCGTTCGAGGGTAGCATTACTCGAGAGAACACACAACGCAGAGTATTCACGCTTTCCCTTGCTTTGCTGCATCCCACAACAATCGCAAGAAAAGTCCAATCAGTCGGTTCGTCTTGAAAAGTTTCACTTCCGCTTTGCGCCGGCGTTCTATATATCATACTCTTCTCCTTGTCTCCTACAGTCAAGATTGTCCCTGAACGTCTTTTCCCCCATTGACCATCTTTGTCTAGCTCGTGGATAGAACGCTGATTCACCCCCCCCCCCTCCCTCGCCTGCCCCTTGACGGTTTTTCTTTCGTTGACGATTTTCTCTCGACGCATTTCCTTGGCAATTGTTCACTACGAGAACGATCCTTGCTTTTTTACTACCGCGGTAATATCTCCCTTGTTCTCCATTTTTGTAGACTCGTCTTAACGTTGATGTTTTTCTCTTTTGCATTAGCTTAATTTGCCTTCCGTTCTCGGAGGCGATATTTGCCTGCGTTCATCTTTGCGAGCTTTTTTCCCTCCCCGTTGCCCTTGGCTGCCCTTTGCCCTTTGGGTTTCCCCCCATCCCCTTGTATTCACTCCTCCCACCTTAAAGCCCCCTTAAAGACCCCTTTCCAACGACCTTTTCTCCTCTATTCGTTGAAACTTTTCTTTTCTCCTCTAAACCCTATTCTTTCGCCTCATTCTCCCACCAACGTACTGTTCCCCCTTCACCCTTCACTGATCCGTCCCTCTCCTTCGTCTCTTGGCCCCTTCCTTCACTATTCTCCCCATTAGACCTTCTATCCTTTGCCCTTTCCATTCCTGCCTCCCCTTCTGCACCCCTCCTTCCCCCTGACCCTCCGTCCCATGAACGTGACACCGGCATGTTTTCAAAATTCTTCGTTTCATTTTTTTGCTGGTTTTTGTGTCGACATGGCTCGTCCCTCTTTACTCATAACTTCGTTCCTGCAGGGCTTACGGTAGCTAGATTCATAAATGAATGGACATTAGTATGACTAATTACTTTTAGCAATAAACCTACAAAAATGATTTCGTCTACTGCAACTTTTAGTAAGTCAAACCCAAACAAACCAATATTAATTAAAATCAAATCAATTATCAATATTAAAAATAATATTTAAAAATATCGAATCATTATTAATTAAAACTCTCATCGTACTTATAAGACCCACCAAACTTTAAAACAAACTTATATTACTCAATGCTTTATTTATAATTAGGCTGCTCCTGATTATAAACTCTGTTTTATTTAATATCACTTCATAATGTATATTACCTACTCTACGTAATGTGAAAATTAATATATCCCATATAACATACGTTGTTACATTTTACGTTATTCGAAACTGACCAGAATGGAAAATGGTATCCCACTCTCTTTGAATAATTTGGCCCATGATTACCAGGCCATTAATAAACAAATCGATCAATCAAATCCCTACCGTCTCCTCGATCCCACTTTACCCCGTACCCTCGAACCCTTCCACCCCTCTCTTCGCTTACGACTTCCTTCTCCTCTTCTCATCACTACCCCTTTCCGCCCCCACTTTCCATCCAACATCTACCACCCCACGTATCCTCCCCTCTTTTAAATCCTCCCTACTCTTCATCCCCTCTTTTCACCAGCCCCTCTCTCTCTCTCTCTTTCTGTCACTGAATTTCGACATCGCTTGAGGTGGCCCTCAGTCAAAAACCGTCGCAAGTATTTTCTCGCAATCTCAGTGTATAAAGGCTTGAATGATGGAGTCCCAGTGTACATTGACGATCTCTTCGAGCGAGTCCATCCAGACATTCGAACAAGTGGTAGATTGTCACGATTTCCCTTTACGATTCCATTTGCGAGAACAAATTTGTATCTCCACTCTGTTACTATTCCGGCTATGCGCATATGGCATGCTCTACCTCAAAACATCGTGGCTATCTCCTCTTCCATAGATCTATTTAAAAATCGATTGTACAACTTTTTCCTGGAGGACGAAATCAGCGAGCTTAGTAGATAATTTGCGTCGTTTTCTGTAAACTGTCTTCTGCTTTCATTTATATCATTTTATATTATTTTATGTTAATTAATATCTATCATATTTTTTCCGTAATTTGTAGTAACTCCATTTACGGTACTTAGTTTGTAAAACTTTGTATTATTTTTATTATTTTCTGAATTTTTTGTATTATTTTCAATATTTGTCAAGATTATTACGTTGCCCGATAGTTAATTCTAGGGCATGAGAAAATGTATCATCATCGTCATCTCTATCTCTTTTTCTCTCTCTCTATCGTCTCCCACATTTTCTCTTGTTTTCCAACCCAGCCTCTGGAGCCAATCTCACATATACTAAGTTCGTTTCTGTTTCTTTTCGCGCTCGTTTCTAAGCCGAGTTTTTCTCCAGAAGCTGAGGACTATTCGCCAACGAGCAGACTGTACATTGGCGATTGGTGTCTTGGTGAGGAGGCTACCTACTACTTATGCCACTACTACGAGTACTGGGGTAACTACGATCCGCCAGCCGCAGTCCGCGAAACTCGACGTCATAAGCCCCACGACGGACGCCGCAGCGTCGCAAACTGCGAGTTTTACTCCTTCCTACTTCTCGACTCCTGGCGTTCACCCCAACGAGACGGCACTCGAACGGCATCCTTGCGGAATTTCCAACTCTAGCCACCAGTCGACACCCATCCCCGAACCCCGCAACGTTTCTTTGTTTTATCATTGAATTACGCGGCTGCTGGTGGCCTCTCTACCAACACGCGGATGAACATTTACATTTTTTTCCGATTATTCAAATTTGAGACAATCGCGAGCTGGAGACTGCTGCGCTCGGTTCTGTTTCTCACTATCTGTCTTTTTAGCGTTTAGCTAACATTGCTTAAAATTGGTTACAATTTTTTTTATAAACTAACGAATTTTTGAGTTGTGTAAATTTTTGAAAAGTTATTACTGTTTAATCATATTGGATTTATAATATACGTTTAGTGATCATATTCGATATTCGAATTATTCATTTGAAGAATCACTTTATTGATTTTCGATAATTTTCTATTTGAGTATTTAATGGATTTCATTAGACATTCTTTTCAGCACGTTAATTATTGTCTGTCCTCGGCACTATTATCTATTTATTTAAAAAATGACTTTTTTTATGATCTATCACTTTTCAGATGATTTATTTATTTAATCAATCATTATTGTTTACCTTTCCGCGTAGTTATTTGTCGATTACACGATTTTCTGATGTTATCAATTAATTAATTAACTTTTTATCACATGTTATACGAAAATTACGATCATTCTTAAATGCTGAAGTTGCCCAATGTACATTGTTAAGAAGTACACAAAATCCTAGAGAACTTTATTTTTTTTAAATTCCTGTCTCATAAACTCGACAGCCCTTAATTCCTTCTAGTCCCACCGGGTCTCATTTCCAAGACCAGCGACTCCATCTTAATTAGACGACATCACGGTAATTCTTATCGCTCTCGTTCGATCTTGCTTGCTGGTTGCCCTTCTCTGTCTTTCTCCTCTTAAGAGCTCTTGTATTATTGTCTCGTCGTTGTTCAATTCATTCCCAGGATCGTCATTGGCGCGCGCGAGGGCGCCAAACAATTACCAAGTTTCTATTGGCAATTCGAGACGCTGCGCGTAGCCACACTGTGGGAACCGGCGTAACGTCCAGAAAATATTGCCCCCCGGAACCAAGCTCAAACCACCACCGAGACCTGCCGCTTTTCCCCCTCGGCACGTTCCAGACTACATCGCTTTTTCTCACACTCGCGCTTGTTTCGTTCTTGGCGTACTTCCGTGGTGGTCGAAATATACAGGGTGTTCTTCAAATCCCATAGCATTCTTACAGGCAACCTGAATTATGACCTTGAATTATGACCTTTCAGATCTTGGAATATCACCTTCCAGTCCTCGGATCATGACTTTCCAGATGTTGGATTATAATGTTATACATTTTTGAGACCTTCCAGATCTTTGATCATGACGTTTTTAATTTCAAATCTCGGGCTTCCAGATATTGGATCATTATGTTCTAAATCCTGGATGGTGATCTTCCAGATCTTGGATCATGTCCTTCCAGATCTTGAATCATGATCTGGAATTGAATCGTTCATGATGTTCTGAATCTTGGACCGTCCAGACCGTGTATGATGTCCTTCCAGATTTGTTATCATTATGTTCTAAATCCCGGATGATGACCCACCAGATCTTGTTTCGTGATGTTCCAAATCTTGGATTGTGACCTTCCAGACCTTGTATCATGACCTCCACATCTCGGATTGTGACCTTCCACATCTTGTTTCACAAAATTAAATTCAAAAGACGACAAATTGTAAAAAAACGATGATATTGAGATTCCAGTTTATCACGATCCCATCTAGCAACCTCTTAAGCGCTACATAGTATCCACGGGACACCCTGTATATATACAAGAACCTCCTGGAAGCGGCGTTAACTTCGACCTATGGAACTTCCACCATTCACCTCCAGCATAATTACTATCATAAAGCAATCTTCCGGTTTCGCGTTATACCGAGCCCATCGCGCTACCACCGCGTAGTCCGGGCTTTCCCCAACTCGTTCAAGTCCCAACCTTCTCACTCTTATCCCCATTGCTCCTTACTATATTTTCATCCTCGTTCCATTCAATGTACACTTCGGAGGCTTGTACTAGTTCTGGAAAATGCCTGCTGGAGATCGTTCCGAAAAAAGAAAACTCAACGTTACGGAATAAAGGAGTAAGAGCGTGAGAAGTCAGAAAGGGTGGGTGGAAGTGGTGGGAAAGTCAATAAATTACGTCTATGGATCGGCGCTAACAACGGTTCGCAAAATTTCATTATTCTCGAAAATGAAAATGAATCTGTTACTCATATTTCCATCGATAAAATGTTTCAACGGTATTTCAAGGTCATGACCTTGGAACGGGATTTGTCTCTGCAGAGTCATTCTTTGCGGTGGATATATTTCGTTGAAAATGTTTTTTCATCTTTGTTTGTAGTTTCCAGAGACATTCTAAATGTTCAAGCAAACATTCAAGTATATTTCATACATCTTCGGAAATAGACGCCATACGAAAAAAAGTTTCGAACACAAGATATTTATTTTCCAACGTCAAACACCATTCTGGAATAAAAAATATTTGTTCCTATTTGAAAAACTGCAGGTGACGGCCAAATAACCTTGAAAATAATGACTCAATGATACAAGCCAAGCCTTATATTTTTCCTGACTACAAACGGTGAGACTTTTGTTTGAAACATTTTTTCATAAAGTGCTTTCCTTTCGAAATATTGCATCGATCCTGCTCGAGGGTTACACCCTGTACAGCCACCCCTTTCTCAACGTGAATTTCCACGAACGAGTAAAATGAACAGAACTTTATGAAATGCGGCGTACTTTGATATCGTGCACTCTTAACGAGCAGGAAATTTTCAAAATTGTCGGTTCGCACACACATCGTTATTTCCGGTTTCATACGACGTGTTCATCGAAAGAAACGCGACGTGAGTTTTCCTCGATAGTAATTCGATGAAATTCACAGCTTCTTTGTGCCTCGTAACATGCACGCAGTCCGATAAACCTGACACCAATCAAACAGGCTCCATATTTGCCGGAGGGATGAAACAGGACGGAATAGAAGAAAAGCCCTTGTGAGGGGGTGAGTTGCAGACGACGCAAGTTAATTACAGCGATCAACCGAAGTCACGGTTTTGGTTGTGCTAACTCACAAAACCCCTGAGGACCGCTCGCTTCGATCAATCGCAGGCATCCATGGAATGAGGATGATGAAGCGAGTTGGAGAGACCGGGGGATGAGATCTCTGCCACACGTAGGGATGGTCGCCCTTGCCCTCTCTCGCGTTCATACCTCGGTTCAGTTATTAACGTGGTAGAACACTGGCGGCTAGTATTCCTGATACTCTCCACTCGTTCGACTAATCCCGGCGTGGGCTGGATCTCGACAATTGACACGCCACCCCTTTTGATGACCGTTGGCGAACATCGACGCCCTGATCACTGCACGTATTATTGACATGTGCGGCGAATTAGCAAGCAGAAATTCGCGGCTTCAATTGGCCGATGAGAATCGGTGTGAAAAAAGCTCATTAATGACGTAAAATAGGCTATTAATAACCTTCGTCTGAACTTGAAACCTACCGTTCGATAGTCACGATTTTTTTTGGACAAAAGTATCAACTCGACGGGGTTCAAATTTTACAGACATCTGGTCCATAAGTGTTCCCAGCTTTTGTATTTTTTTTGTTGAGATATATTAATAAACAATAGAGTTATTAATTATTTACTAGAAGGGTGTTCAACGACTGACAACGAAAACGGCACTCAGCAGCACTCAGGCCCTCAGCATGCACTGTTTTTTGGCTAAGGATGAGAAAAGACCCCACCAGCTACCAAGGACCATTTAAGAAATGCTAAAAATATCCTCCCTTGCATGCTCGTCAGGGTTTAATGATCCTGAAGCTTTGAAAGCTTTACTCGGCAAAACCGCGCGCGCCTCATGCCACACCGGAAGACACTCGTCACGGGCCCTTTAATTTTCGACACTCAACTTAGCCCTTGACTTCTTACAGTCAGTCTCTTCACCCCCGTACCTTTCGTGCTCTCCCGATTCTTGAGACTACAAAGTAAGAGTCTCTTAATCGTAGAATTGCCCTTTATGCGTTCCCGTCCCTTTTAGCAACCGAAAAGGGCTCGAGGCTATGGATTGAGACATTTGCTGGCTCGAGAGGGAACAGCTCGGCATGACGTCCATTTTGGCTCGATGATACATCCCTTGGTTGTTTTTCGAATGCTCGACGGAGATACGGCTCGTAAATACGACCAATACAAAGGGCACGTACAAATTCCGGGCGAAGTTGCAAACGACCAAACGAATAAAAAAAAATGGCGTCCGGTAAGAAAAAATAACAATATGCACGGGATACGCCGAGGGTTCGGTGTCAAGGTGAAATTATTGGAGGGAAATACTCGGCCGGTCCCTAGTAATTGAAGTGATATCGAGCATTCAGGAAGGAAGGGTCAGCTGCAAGAATAAATGTCCGACTTTTATGAAGGGCGGTAACATTACCTCGTCTTTTATGCCCAATAGTAAAATTTTAAACATTCACATATCCGTGTCCGGCTCCCAGTTGGGGATGCCGGCCTGCTACATTTTTTTTCTCCGCACTTGCATGAAAGGAACAAAAGGGTCGCTGGGCGAAGGGCTCTCTCGAAGAGTCAGTAAAAAAACCTCGCTTCCCTAAAAAATATATTACGGGAGTCTCTGGGAATTTATTTTGCGGGAATGGGAAACTTGACAGAAGGGCCACTTTTTACTAACATTTCTGGAATGTCTCTTTATCCGTTTAAAAAAATGCAAACGAAATAATAATAATTCTCGGGTGATTGAAGATTTTAATGAATTTTTAGACAAATTCAATATCAATATAAAATACATATATGTAAAAATTAACTAAACCTTAATATCAAGAAATAATTTCAATAAATAGAAATAAATACATATCGTCACACGACAATGATAAAATAAACAATCGAATATACCTACCTGTCAAACAAAGAACACATTAATATTGTTGAATTTTCAAAAACTGTCAAATATATTTAATAGTTATTTTAAACAAATAGAAAAACAAGCTCGCAATACATAAATAAAAATAAATATTCGTCGAAACTGTAAAATAGTACAAAAATAAAAAAATCTTTCAAACAAATAATAATATAAATGACATAAAAAAAATTAATTTGATCACAATATTAAAATATCAAAAATATAAATTAAATACTTCGAATAACACATGACAAAAATTAATAAAATTGTGTACTGAATATCACGAGAATAAGAAAACGAGCTGTCTTTGATAATCAGGAATAAAATAAGGAATAAAAAAAAGGAACTGGAAGAAGCAATATGTAGCTCAAGCACAAAATGACTGAACGTCAATAAAAACTGATTCGACTTGATAAACATCAGTAGTGAAGATCTTCAACAATAATGGTACCGGGATATCTCAACGAGTGGGAGGCAAGTGGAAGGAGGAAGTGGGGTTCAATGATACCCGATCATTTCGAGGAAGGTCGACTGTGAGAATTAATAGATACGTACATACCATTCCAGAAGGGGAACGCCCCAACGATGAGGTCGGAGGTTTGGTAGAATACACCTAATTAGCACCATTACGGGTCTACTGTTTTGCTGAATCCAGGACGCGTTAATATTGACCACGCTGGTGTTCTCGTGTCACACGACGACTCTTGGACCACAGTTCCCCCGGTAATTGGCGCATTGTAGGTAACTGAGGAACGCAGAAGGGGTTGGAGGTTCCTGGTGGTGGAAGGGAATGCATTCAATTAGTTTGATAAAAAACAGGAACGGGTGGCCACTCACGGTAACGTCAGCAAATGAATAAAACACTGTCATGGTGGAACGCGATGGAGCATACACCGGCCACCAGCCGCGGGCTTCACCATTGTGTTTTCGGTCGTTGATCTTCGCATTGCTCTCCGCCTGATTCATATACGAATGTGTTGAAGATATCTATATCTCCGCATTGTTTTTCCACCACGGATTTCATCCCCATTTTAAAGGTCTGCAGAAGTCTGGCAAAATTTTACCCCATTTGAGTCGTATCCTCGTCCAATGATGGGCAAATTCCGTTATGGATTTTCTTTTCTGGTTTGAAGGAGGAAATGCAGTCTTTTTTGGATTGAGACTATCAATAGTGAACTTTAAAACAGCTTGGATTCGATCCAATTGTGCATGCTATTAATTCGATTGTTAATGTTTTTGGATTTGAGACGAATTGAACAGATTTGTATCAAATATCCAACTCGATGACCCTAATTGATAGAAACACCTCGATGGATTCTAATCAATGATGGTCTCTATCGATCTTTTCTAACTGCAACTTCATTCCTCCAGAATCCAAAATTCCTTGCAAACGTCTTCATCCCATAACTCAGCCAAGTCATCGAGATCTTTATTTGCCACTTATTTGTCTTTATTTTACAGATGCTATTCCCATCTGATATATCTTCAAGAACAAATTTTCCAATTCAAAGTGACTCGAATCAGATTTTCAGATAGAATTTCTAACCTGCCAGAAAACAGTTAATGAACAATCCAATCACCACCGATGATTCTCATCAACTCCATAACATTCATCATCCAACCTAAACGCCATCAACGCAATACTTTCCAAAGGTACCAAGCTTTTGATTCGCCGAAAATACGTCTTTATCCAAACGTTGTCCCCATTTGGCCAAACGTCTCCATCAAGCTATGAATACCACCATTCCAAACGAGCGCAAAAAAGCAACCCCTGACGCACGTGAGCTGTATCCGGTAAACTGCCAGGGCTCACGCGCCTCCTGGTAGAAATATTTTAAAAGCCCTCCACGGAGACGAGGTGGGGTCGTCGCTTGCGCGGACAGGCCAAATAATAAATGCGTGCAGCGTGCCGAGGAGAGCTCAGCACGTCGAGGACCCGCGCGTCCTGCCGGTCTCAAATTTCCACTCAGCCTAGACAGAAGAGGGTTAAAACTTCTCGTGCACTACAACAAGAGACCAGACAAACGGCGTGCCCCGTGCAACGTGGCGGCTTTCACGCCGCCGTATCACCGTTTCGCCGACTCCACCTCGTGTGTCAGGCACATGTGTTGCGCTTCTTTTTTTTTTTACTTTCTTCCGCTTCTGCAAACCCCCGCCTCTACCCTGAAACGCCAACGGAAAATAGCTCTAAATATTTACGCGCGTGGACGTGTACCAGGTCTTTTATTTATATCGTGCACGTAGAATATAGCCTGCGTAGGAATCAGCTTGGGTATGTGCCACCCCCGCATGGTCACGCGTCCAAACGCTTGACTGGATATTCCTCGTTGAAAGAGGATACTGTTGTATCCTCAGGATTGTATCATCCACTTGGAAAGTAGTAAAACCTAGTAAACGATGTTTTACATCCGAGAAGAGAAGCGTTTGGGTTTGCGTAATTTGAGTGCAACGGAAGTTGCTTGTACGAAGGGAATGCAGCCTTGCCATCAGCATCGAAGTCATCAAAAAGTAGCGAAAACCAGCTTAACGAAATTTTTTATTTGATTTGATCAGGAATGATTTTTTTATTTGATTTTATCAGGAACAACTTTTTTTGGGTTTGTTTGAGTTAGTTCTACCTTGTCTTTCACTAGTACATTGTTCCTTAACAATCCAATGACCCAACGTCATACAACTGGAAAATAGCTAAACTTACGTAGGACTTTTTTTTTATCCAGAAGCGAATATGGTTTTCTATTTTTTGCCCGGGTCGCAAGATGAGCTTTCGCTGGTGGATGTCGTTGGGTTGGATAGTGGGAAATTCGATACCGCTCGCAGATGCATCGGCGACCCGATACTCGTGGATGGAAACTGCTACAGACGTGTAGGCAGTCGCCACTTCCGTGTCACGTAACTTTTGTGCAGCCCGACACAAAGTAGCTGTGATGGACATCTCTGCCCGAAACATTTCTTACCCTTCTCGTGTGACGGAATGACACAGGAAACTTCGTCAGAGATGCCCCCCCCCCTCCAGTGGAATCGGGGTCGCGTCTTTCCGGTCTGATCCGATCTTGGACGTTGCCACGATGCAACGTTCCCTCGTGCTTGTGATATATCGATGAGGAAGCGAAACATGGTCATACAGGGTATTAGGATTAAGGACTAAGGGGGATGGAAAAATGAGGTGGAAAGTTGACGTAGGGTGAACTGCGACGTAACATTTGCTGCCACAATACACAAAGTATATAACGAGCTTTATCGGTAACGAGTCACCGCTCGCAGAAGCACGTAAGTCCGTGGGTTCGTGCAGGTCAGCCATTCTGTTTTTGGCACAGTGCCGGGCGACATTAATCCTCAGGACTGTCTCGCAGCCCCCGCTCAGAGAAAGAGGCTTGGATGTGTACTATATAACGCTGCATGGAAAGTTCCAGCCAGATGACGGCATACGGGTATTTATTTTGAAAGAGTTGCCTTGAAAATCGAAGAACGAAACATCCTTAATGCGTTATCAGCAACCAGGTCGCTGAACCCATGCGTGGATATTTAGCATCTTCGATGGTATGGGTCAGATGGATCAAATTCAAGGCAACCATTAAAGACTAGCGTTGCCATGTGGCAACGTGAGTAGTCAATTTAATTTACGGATCATACATCAAAAACTACAAGCCTAGTGTTGCCATATGGCAACAGTCCAAAATTCAAAATTGAGAGATTTTGAATTTTTGTTTGTCATCGTCATATTAACTGGTCACCATTCAACCCAAATATGAAGATAAAAACACAAAATTTGAATTTCAAAAACTCAGTCCCTAACGGGTTAATAGATTCATCGGAATAGTTCTGTTTGAGAAGTGCAGGTGTTGATAGCTACATTTCGGAAAACAATAAATTTGATAGATTTCGGGGAACAAGTCTATTTTAATAGCCCATTAATTCTGGAAGCTGGATTCTTCCAGGTGAATATTAACATCCATTTTTTTACATTTTAAACTTAACAGAAGAATTTTAACACCTGGACGCCAGATTTTTAAGAGTGGAACCCTATCACTTGAATCTTACCAACTTTAGATAAAATATTCCAACATTGGAATCTTGATGAAAGATTCGTATTATCTGAATCCAGAAAAACTCCAAGATCAGAATTTTCATACCTAAATCTTACCAGAAGAATTCTACTCAAATATTAACACCTGAGTGTCAACAAAAGAATATCAACACTTGAATCTTAATAGGGCAATCTTAATATCTGAAAGTCACCAGGACGATCTCAACATCTGAGTCGTAACTGAAAAATCTTAACGAAATAATTGTAAAAACCGAATCTCGTCAGAAAAAAACTTGGTATTGAAGTTTTACTAGCCGAATCTCACCAACACGTTCAGCTCAATATGAACTTAACGTCACCAGCCCGTTCTACTTACCTCGGGTTATGTGAGCCTGGGAACTTAGAAGTTGTTTCACGTCAAGGAAACCAGATAAGCTCTCATCAAGATTTCTAACCCTGGCAAACTATGCGATAGATTCCAGCCCAACCCTCAGAGCTGACGATATTTTCAGCTGATCTCATAACCCGCGTTAGATCTGCAGTGGTCATCAACCTTTCGCCAACTCTAACACGTTAATTCCATTTTCCAGCCTAGGTAAAATGAACATTTCATACACCATTTTCATTTGAAGGGATGCCGCTTTAATTTCCACATTTTTCCACGTAACTGCGAACTCTAAACGCGAATATCAGGGTCCACCATGGTTTTTTCGTTTCCCAATTAAACTTCCATTCGTTCTCTCGATGATGATCGCATTTCGCATTCATTTTCTAGTGGCGCTCGTTGCTTTTTGCCTGGCCGAGTAAAATCCGCTCGCACCTTTGTTTCTCGGCAAACGCGCGAGACAATGGACCCGAATGGATTCGCGTATATTTATAATAATAATAATAATAATTTTTAAAAATAAAAAAAATCATTTTTGCCACGCGATGTACGTTTCAACGATTCTCGGTGAAAAACGTCCCGATGGTAAGGATAAAAGAAGGTACAGAGCAGATGAGAGGATTTAGTATTGTTTGCGTGTATATAGGAAAATATGATTGCGCAGCCTCTTGAAAAGCACAAAACGCCTAGATACGTCGTCTTTCAAAACGAGAAACAGCTGTGTATTATAAGTCTTTCGCGATATTTTAAGTCTTTCAGAGCCAGAGAATACTCCGGCGTATCACTTGCTTTTCTTGCCCCCTCTTTCCCTCTCACTCTATCTCTCTCTGTTTCTCGTTCTCAGCCCGGACACTCTGCTCTTTCACGTATCTCATATTTCCTTTTAATTTCATTCCTCGGACGCGTTTCTCTCTCTCTATTCTCTCCCGTTTATGTGTATCATCGTTTTTCATCCCGTTTCCATCTCTCACCCTCCCCCCTCCGCACTCCTTTCTTACTCTTTTCTCCACTTTTCTTTGCCAGTCTTTTTCGCTCTCCGTCTCTCTTCCGCTCTACTTTAATTTATCGCTCTTTTTCTATTTTCTCTTGTTTTCTCTTTCGTACTTTTCGCTCTCTTTCTCTCTCACTTTTTCCAATCTTCCCTTTCTTTGTTTCTTTCTTTGTGGCCTCTACACTGTTCTCTTTCGGTTTCTGTCTTTCTGTATATTCAGAAGAAATACGAAATGAAGGATGCGAGAGGGATAGAGGAAGAGAGAGAAAGAATAAAGTAATATTCTCTCTCTTGTTTCCTCCTTTCTTTCTTTCTTGTACTCTCGCGCTTTTTTTTCTCTTTCTATTTCCTCCTTTTTTCGCTCTTCCTTTTTTCTTGCTACCTCTCTTTGCTTTCGCTTATTCGTTTTTCGACTGCAGAGAATGGTAGAATAGTGAATGAAAATGAAAGGAGAGGGAATAAAAAGAAAGGGAGAGAGAGCGAAAAATCTATCTTTTGCTCTCTACCTCTGAGAAGATAGAGCTTAAAAGGATGGAGAAAGGTAGAGAGCAAAAGAGAGATTTTTTGCTCTGTATCTTTCTTCTTTCGTTTAATCTCTATTTTCTTCTTGCTCTCTCTCTCTCTCTCTCCTGTTTTCTTTACATCTCTCTCTCCTTCATTCTCACGATCAGATTTTCGTTTTATCTCTCTCTCTTTCTCCCTAATTTTCTATCTCTCTTTTCGCCCTCCCTCCCTCTTTTTCTTTCCCTCTCTCTCTCTCTCTCTCTCTGCCTCTTTCTATCTAGACATATATTTATCTTTCTCTAATACTTCATACGTCTGTCGACAATAGCTCTGCTTCTTCGGTGCTAAGGCCCGCACTCCCCTATACATATTTCTATCGCTTTCGCAATTTTTACTCCTCTCTCCTGCGGGCTCCATTCCAAGAGGCGAAATTCCGCGTGGAAAAATCTTTTATAACCATCGTTTCAAGGATTTACGCGAAAAGAGAATTGGCTCCCGAATTTTCGGGCTACTGTGAACAAAAAGTAGGGATGATCGTGATCGAAAAGTTTAATTCAGGTGAGTTATCCTCACCGCCCTTTTTTGCTTCGTGAAAATCCCTAGAATGGCGATATTTAGATTGAACCCAAACGAAATTCCAACAGCAAGCGAATGTGGGGTTTCTCGAAATATCAAGAATTTTTTAATGGCTTATTAATCAAATCTAAATAATTTATAGTAAACTCAAGCTAAATGTCTTTTTACAAATTAAATATATATTCTCATTGTGAGAAATTTCTGGATCTTTGCAAATTATATTTTTATATTTTATGAATTTCATCCCCCTTTGTAATTAATTAAATTACCAGTTTTAATAAACGACCTTCTTTTATCTACCTGAGAGGTAATACAATATGGGGGTTTTTTTTTTCTTTCAAAATTAGTGCCTTCGAAAGCAAAGTGGTCTACTATTTATGACATCTGGCATGAACCAGCTTCATCTCCAATCTTTTTTTCCTTCCTCTGACAAGGGAAAGACAATTTTTTAACCTCCTTTATCCTTTATCCTGTTGAATTATTCGCCACCTTCCCCTCACCCCTCAAGAGTGCTGTCATCCTTTCTCCGTCGAAATTGGAAGAAACGTTGCTCTCTCCATCTCATGAGCCCTACCAGAAAGCCAACGAGACTTTACAAAGTTGTTATTTCACAGGAATCCTCGACAAAAGAAATTGTATTCATTTTCGCGGCTTCGCAGACTCCGTAACGAGATGGTGAAATTTATTTTTTCTCCCTTCTTCCCACGTCGAGTACGGATTATTATTTTTCTTTTCTCAATATTATTTATACTATTTTCTAAATATTGTTTCGTATCAATTATTTCATATTTATTTCTTTTTGTGTAAAAAAAATTGAATAAATAATACTTATTTAAAAAAGAATATTATTGATGTGCATTTTTAAATGTTATATTATATTATTGATATTATGTTCATTGTGTAATAATATAAATAATAAATAATATCAATTGGAATATAATATGATATTATATAATTATATATGTTATGTTTACTTTTATTTTATATTGGCCAACACGTTCTGGAAATCCCTGGGTAGAATTATTAGAATTTACACCACCCTCCACCCTCGACATCTTTTCAACCCCTGATGGATCGCTCGCTCAAAAGTGCAACGGCAAAATTCGCGAGAGTCTGCAAGAGTGGAGTGGAATTCGAGACTAATTACATCGAATGCTTGGCGATACTGATAAGCGCAAAGTGCCACTCGGGGGCTCGAGCTTTGTACAGTGAAAATGACGTTCGCTGGTGACGTCACGTTTTCGCACCCTTCTGATGCTGAAACGTTATGCGAATACTTTGTCCCGTTTCGATCGAATATTCTCGTGGGATCCTGATGTGACGAAACGCTGGAGATTCATTGGCCTCTTGTTCATTTATTGATAAATACTGGTTGACCTTAAAATTTAGGTTTTTTCGAAACTCGAACTTTTCTTGAAACTGAACATTTCCGTAAATTCGAAAATGTTATATAAAGGGTCCTCACGTAGAAACGTTTTATTATACTATAAAATGGTTTATTTTCCAATTACTGTTGAATCAATTGATTGCGATATCAACGACCTGCAATTAATTAATTTTTTTAAGTTGAAACTCGACAATATCTTAACTAATGACTTTTTCAAAATTGGTCTCGTAATTAATTAGATATTTCTCTATTGGTAATTTCTTGCAGTATTTAAGTTTTGGTTGCTTAACAGTAGAATTTATTCGACAACTTTATATTTTGGTTTATTTGATCCTTCGTCTCTGAAATTTCTTCCCTGCAAAAAATAGTTATGAAAGTAATGTTTCAAATACAATCAATTTAAAAATACACAATCAATGACATAAAAAACAAAAAACTAATATTCGTTAATCAAAATCTATAAACAATAACGGAAGTACAAAAACTCAATGAAAAAAACTTCAAAATCCAAATTTCAAAAAACATCATCCTCTTTGTACTAGTTACTCCCTTATCCGCAAACTTCTTCCTCGTTGAGCCGCGTAATTGCCAATCGACAATACCCAGCAACCACCCTTCCTTCCCTATGGGTATAAAAATGAATTGTCAAAAAAAAAATATGAAAAAAGTTTTTATCAAAAACGAGTTTGATCCAAGAGCATTCGTGTTAAGCACTGCTAATAGCAATTTCGAGACGCTTGAAAAATCGCGGTTTTTTTAAATTCCCTTTCAACGTTCCACTCTCATATATCGGGCTCAAAGGGATGCCGTTATTGACGCAACGGAAAAAGAAAGTCGATTAATTCGATGAAAACCGACGGGACTTTGACACGCGGTCGTCGAGGCGCCCATCCCTCACTAACCGACTGCCAACCCCCTTCAACCCCTAACCCTCAACCCTCTCTCACGTCCCCTCCAACCATCGTGTAATTATTATGCATTGCTATGCAAATAGATTGACATTTAATGGACCTCCTGGTGAACCGTTGCGAGGAGACAACAGCTAAAACCGCGCGCTCCAACGGGGGATGATACTGCGGGGGTGTATATCAAGTTCGACAAGAGAGAACGAAATGTACGACCGTCGAAGTGACGAAATTTCACAAGGGGATGATGCCGCGCAAATAAAAAACTAGGATATAAAAGTCGAGCTCGTGTGGCAAGCTGTTGCTGTATACTCGCGTCAGTAACGGATCGGCCCACCCCAAACCCGGTACCAGTGCTTATCACTTCTCCTCGTTCGATTTTAGAATTTCAAAGAAACCCCATTCTTACAAACAAATTTAGCATATTACTTATTTACATTATTATTATTATTATTATTATTATATTATTATTCATATTATTTATAATATTTATATACTTACTAAAGTATTATTTATTTTTTATACTATATTATTAGTATTTATATTATTAAAATTATTATTATATTATTATTCATATAATTTATAATATTTATATAATTATTATAGTACTATTTATTTATTTATTTTACTATATTATTAGTATTTCTATTCTTAAAATTATTATTCTGTTATTATTCAAATTATAGTATTATTATTTATTTATTTATTTTACCATAAATAGCATTAATTTATTATTTAGCATAAAAATGTTTTTGCGTTCTCCACCCATCTCCCCCGCCCCTGAAACCTCTCAAGAGCGTTGATGCATTTATTTTCTGAAAAATAACGCAACCCACGCTCACGGGGTTGGTTCTCAATACTCGCCTAGTTTTTTCTCTGTGTACTTTTTTCCCTAGTATTATTTCCACACACAGTGAAACTCGACGGTGGCAAAAATCCAGGCCGCTGTGGCGACTTTTTGAATCCACGACTGCGCGCAAAATCCCGGAGGGCTTTTTCGTACCGGGCACCCCTCACGAACCCCCCCCCCCCCTATGTGTGCATGAACGTGTATCGTATTATGAGCCGGATCAAGACAAGAGCCAACTGTGTCACCGCGCACACCTGGAATTTCGAGCGAAACTGGAACGCCTGCGGCAAGGGTGAAGAGGGGGTGAAAAAAATTGTGTAGGGGATCAGACCATCGCGACATGTATAGCAATGGATATTCTATACAATTGGAGCTTTTCGAACCATTCGTGCAGATTCTAAAGATTCGATTTTTTTCTGCTCCAATATTTGATAAAAAAAACGAAAATGGGATTTTTTAACATCCTTTTTTTTATCAAATTTGCTATCGTAAAAATTATCTATCTCGCTTCGTTCATTCTCTATTCGGGGAAATATCTTTATTTGCGTTTACATTTTTTTCTTTATTTTTTGCAAAATATCCATTTCATTCATGTAGAGGCATTGCTCCCTTGGTTCTCGCATCAAGTAACATTTGTTTTTTTTTTGTGTTGCAGAAAGAATAACGATTGTAGAAATTTTAATTAACATGGATTTCAAAAAATGCTTATGATTGTTTTTTATTCTCAATGTTTTTGAATGTTTGAAAAAAAATCCTCTCTGTAGGTGTCTCTCTCTCTCTCTCTCCCTCTCTCTATTCTATTTCTAAATTTATTTGTAAATTCTCCACTTACATTTAATTGCTTTAAATATGTATTCTTATAATTTCGAGTCATTTTTTTAGATTTCCCGAAGAAGAATATTTGGACGTTTGCCCCGAAAGTAAAAAAAATAAAATTGAAAATTATCAAAATTCTTTTATCTTAATTATCATTTATCATTTATTTCTTATTATTATCTTTATTAATATTCTTTATAAATATAAATAATAAACAAGATAAAAAAATGTATTGAAAATTTCAAATATCACTTAACTTTTCTTCTGCATTCAACGGCAAAAGCCGATGGAAGAAGAAATTATTAAGATTTCTTATGAATTTCAACATAAATTCAATTTAATTAAAATTTGAAAACAAGAATTAAATTTGATTTAATTGAAACTCAATTAAAAAGAAATATGGATGTTGAAAGAATTGTTAGTTCCTCTCTTCTCTTCTTTTTCTTTTTTTTCAAACTGCGAAACAGGAGTTCCTTGTTAAAAAAAAAACAATTTTATACGTAATTATTATTTGCTTCACCTCTGTGCGTCTTAAAAAAAAAACATTATTCGCTCTCGTTCTCCTTCTACCGCTACGAAGCGTCTCGAATGCGATTAATGGATTTTATGACAGTGGTAACTGATACCAAAGACCTCGGAGCGCAAGGTCTGCGCACATCCGTAACGCCAATTCTCATTTCCTCTTGATATTCGACCGCCGCGAGGGTGAAAGGCAATTACACGATGCTCCTTGAGAACCGGTTCTCCCTTCGAGAAGTACCACACGACGGCCTCTTTGATTCGTTCCCCATCACACCCTCTTCAATGCTACTCGTTAGACATAATTAATTACGGAGTGCGAGACGTTTCGCGCGCGAGACAAGTACGTGGGCAGTTTAAAATTAACTGTTTATTAACATCCATTACACACCAAACCGTTAAAACTATCCTTGTGATTCATTATTGCAACTTTTCATATAGCATTAAAGAAATACATTCTTAATTTCTTCGAATCATTGAAACGACAAAATCATTGTTATTTTATTTTTTATTAAAATAATTTTTTAATTACATTAATTTTTTATTCGAACAATTGAAAAAAATATATTTAAAATAATTATTCATATTTTTTAATGTTGTATTCTTTAACAATTCGTATTATATTCAAAATAATTTTCTATATTGTGTTTTCAATAATAGTTTATTTTTCTTTGTTTTTAATTTCATATTTTCTTTCGTGTAATATTTATTGCTCGACTTTGAACCATTATTTTCGATTTAATGAAAATAAATATTGCTTTTCATTTTCATGGTCTTTAATTTCAATTTTAATAAATTTTCTTTATTACGAAAAATAATATTTTTACATTTTATTCTGAAAACGCCCGACCTTAAAGAAGAATATCCTGAGGGCTTGTACCTCTACTTTCTAATTTTGTATTCTGTCACAATTGGTATTATATTTAAAATAATTTTCTATATTGTGTTTTAAAAAATAGGTTATTTTTCTTGGTTTTTGATTTCATTTTTAATAAATTTTTTTTATCACGGAAAATAATATTTTTACATTTTATTCTAAAAAGGCCCGATCTCAAGAACGAATATCCTGAGGGCTTGTACCTCTGTGCTCTCATCGTTATCCGTTTGCATTTTATTTATTGGACGATATATAAATGCAAATATATATATAGAATATTGCAGATGGATGGGAAAGAGTATTTATATGGAATAAGTTTTTTAATAGTGTGGAAAAATAGGCCACAAAAAGATGCGTCCTCTGTATCAAAGGAAAGTTCGACCCGATTACGGAAGTCTATAGAAATAAAAATCTTGCTGTCGTTGCGAAAGAAAGAGATCGAATGGCAAATCCTTATTCATGCATCTGAGAGCATTCATCGTGCATCGAGGCTTTCACGAATTTATGCTTGATATTCCAACCCTGCGATTCTATTGTGAAATATGTTAGAAATGCAGCAACGATGGTTCTTTGTTTAAATAATAATAGCACAATCGTTTATCGATATTTTCGAACGAAAAAAAGTCAAATTTGGCAAAAAAAAGGTATGAATATCTGCAAAATTACGCCATGGTCATTTCAATACTCTCATTCGAAAAATGATCACGTTTTTTATTACACAAAAATAAATTTAAATAAATACAACAGTTTTGTTAAATTTATCTTTTACAAAGCTCTGTAAAGTAAGTACTCATGTTAAAAACGTAAGAAAAATTTACGAATAAAATTGATCGAATAAATATATTATATAATGTCGTTGAAAATATATTGTTCTTATTTCATATTTTTTTGAAGGTTTTATCTCCATTGTTTATCAATAATTACAATAAAAAAAACTCAGATTTGTCGAAGACTCGGTGTCAATATTCTAGAAAATCTCCACCTCGTCATGACGATGTTTTCATCAGGAAAAAAATCTTAAAAACAATATTTCTTTATTCTTCGATAAAAACAGAATTTTCAATAAATAAGAAAAACACAATTCTTTTCCGTTGATAAATAACAAAATAAGTCGCGTCACATAAATACGTAAAGAAAATCATGATTGAATAAATAAAACTCATTAAATAAATACAATAAAATAAAATATAGAAAGCAATTTGTAAAATTGATTGAAATGAGAAACAATTTTAACAATGATATTAAAATTGAATTAAACGATTATATTATTACATAATTATCCAAATGAGTTTATGATAATATAATTAATATAATTTATCATAAACTACATAAATATTATTTCATAATATATATAAAAAATATTATATAAATAATGATCAAATTATAAAAATATATTTATCATGATTAACTAAAATGAAAAATGTTTTGAATTCAGAAAGTATCAAAGGGAAGCACGTTGATGGATCCTCTCTCATCGGAAGTGTCAGAACTGCCCAATGGTCTTCACGTATGACATCTTCATGGACGAGCTTTGCCCCAAAGGGACTCGTACCGGCTCACGAGGAGAGGATTCCTCTTTTCAATCCGGGAAAATACGAGGCAAGCCTCGCGCACCGTACGTACACGCAGTGAGGTATAAAGTGAAAAAAAAGCGACGATGGAACGTGCAATGTATACGTGGCTCAACAGCCGAGGGAAGATTTCCCTCTGATACACGTACACTCTTGTGGAGCACTTTAGTCGAAAGGGGATGATGGTACCTGCTATAACGTTAAACCGGTCGCGGCTTTTCCGGTTTCTCGCTTCGTATATTTGCCTCGCTACTTACCCACAGCTATCTCTTGCAGGATACACAGACGAGTATCAACCCTCTCTTCAGCTCCTCGTCCTCGAATGTCCCCTATCTGATTATTGTCGATCTATTGTGCGTCAGGATATTTATCCAACCTCGAGTTACATTTTCATATTTGTTGGGAAATTTCCTCATGTCGGACAGCGACTGTACCGATGAGAATCGGCAGATTTTTTATCGCATGATTATTTATTGAAAACACTTTGTTTCGTTAAACATACAAATTTATTAAAAGTTCTATTTTTATCGTCAAAAACCATTTCCGTATGATACACATCTTTATTTTGAAAAACACTAATTAGAAAAAACAATTTTTTTCTAATCCAAAATATTTTTTTAGGACAATACGAAAAGTTTTTCATTGAAGAATTTTTGGTCTTTCCGTATTTCAGATACAATGTGCACGGTCGAAAAATCGATTTTCACAATATTCAACAATTTTGTTAGACATGGTCAACAAATCTCCATCTCGACCTTCGAAATTTCCAAAAAAATCACTTTTCCTCGTTTCCAAAAGCAGCATAAAAATTCTAATTCCAAAACCGACGGAATTAAAAAAAAACTCCAACCTGCATTATAGTAAAAAAGATGAAATATAAAATAAAAAGAAAATATCGAGTTGTCCCTCAGTCATCAGTAATCTTTATCCTCCCCTAAACCCAAACCAACCGAACCCAACCAAAACAAAAGCCTTCGTTTTAGTCCCCCCCAAAAAAAAATCAAAAAATCACTCTCCCCAAAGCAGAGAATGAAGTACCCGTCACCCAGTGACGTGACGCGGTCCTCGTAGATCCTCCCGCAGATCCGCCTTTTATCTAGCGTGTCGTTCGTGTTCCAGGGATTTGCATTCCCGCGGGTTATCACCGCCAGTCGTTTACGGCAAGGTTGATCCCTCCGGCCGTGAATATTGAAATTTAGCGAGTTGCGCGGAGATCTTGGCGAGGATGGGAGACGCGAGAGTGCAGCTTACGTGCCGCAATGAAGCAAGTGAGCGGCAGATTATGGGTTGGTAGAGGGCACGTGAGACACTATGATGGTAGGCGTCGAGACGCCGAGCTGGGAGTTGCCGCGATCCTCGGGCGTTTCGCAGTTGGGGGTGGCTTTGGGGTGGAAGGATGTTGCAGTGGAACTGCCAAGCTCTTCCACGAGCCCAGAGGGAAGAGAGCGATTGCGCTTCCGGCTGACGGATTGGCGGTGGTTTATTTCTGCGCCCAACTGGAATTCCTTTTTTCCTGTCACCCATCCAGAGTTCCTCGGTATGCACTCTTCGCCGTGTATTTTCCCTGAAAGAAGCAATTTATCGTTCGACCCGGCTGAATTCTCGTTTCGTAGCGGTTCGCCCTTGAGATCTCCCAAAGGGCCACAAGCCCTTCGAACTGGGTGTCGAGTAAATGATAACGATATCAAGCAAAAGGCATTTCAGCCCTGATGGATGTTGGAATCCATGGTTGTATATGAAATATTCAAGATAACTCGCGTGGCATTCAGGCTCTGAAGGGTTCCTTCAAACCCCTTCAAACTGGATATCCAGTTAATGATGACTTCAAGTGAAAGACCTTTTGGCTCTGATGGATGGATTGAATGTTGCTTACGAAGTATTCGTCATCAGCCAATGGTCCGCCTGGTCCTCTCTTCACTCCGTGTCGACCCGAATCTTCTCACTTTGATCAGGGTCCGGAAAAAGACAAGGTTGTCCATTCACGCAGTTGGAATATCGTGGAAATTGGTCAGGTTCCGTGCGCGAGACAAATAATCAAGCCCAAACCCAAACGGACCCAAATAAAGTAGACGAGCATATAAAAAGTCCACTAAACGAAAGTGGAACATAAAGAAACTGAAACTACCAAGATAACAAAAGAAACTCAAAAATTGTCTGTTTTATGAACAATCGGACTTAGTCAAACCAAAACCGGTCCAAATGAACGTCATCATCCTAAACCAACCCAATACAACATCTGGATCCGTTGGAGTTTGTATGTTGGTTCAAGGTTACTCCAACAAACTCAAGGGACTAAAAACACTAAAAATGATCCGATGAATCCGTAAAATCGATCTGAATCAATATACGAGATCCAGAAAAGCCCAACATAGGCGGAGACCCTTCAAAGACATTTAAACAACCAACAAAGACCCAACAAACCCAAAAGAACTTTTGCAAACCTGGAAAGAAATGCTGCAACGTGTCGACCGCAATTTAAAACAAAAAAATATATATAGATATGTACATATATATCTATATCGGTTCATTTATAAATTGAATTTACATGAATTTCGTACACATTTTATATAGCAGGAATATCTTAATAACATTTTATTGTCTATGTACAGACATCGATAATCTTTGGCCTCGTCGTATCGTTCGGACCACACATTTGCCGTAACTTCTTCCAACGAGAAATCAGCGTGGTCAGTGATCAGCAAAATTGAACGGAGCCTGGCGCGTCATTCGTTCCGGAAGTGTCGCAATCCTCTAAATCGTATTCGGAGGCTTTTTGCGATTGGGAAACGCGCGATTAGGCAGGAAGAAGAATTGGAAACGGAAGTTGGTGGGGTGAGATCAATAGTGTTGATGGCAATGCGGTTTCATATACAGCTTTCCTGAACGCGCGAACTTCTCGTGTAGATATCGTGGGTACGATGAACCGGAAGTGTGCTGGGTCTCGCAGGACTGGTCTCGTCTTGGAGGTGATCGGTATAGTCGTTGGCGTATATCCACGCAGTGTCTCTGGCATGGAGGACCGATGAGGGTGATGGATACTCGTATTCCAGAAGATGATCCCGAAACTCGCCCGTTTTCGTTCTCTCGATTTTCGGGGTGTAATTCGGTTCGAATATGACGGCACGTCGTTCAGCTTTACTTGGTATCACGTCGGGATTTTCCTCATTCGGATCAACGCATGGCTGCAAGCGCAGCTGCTGTTGATAATTGTAATGATGATCCATGACGTCTTTGGGAGTTCGATCGTCGGGCATCGATGTCTTCACCGTTGGATCAATCCCTTCAATAAACTCCTCCGAATTAGTCGCCTCACTTCGGGTGTCCTTGCTTGGCACCAGAGGTACGATCGAACGATCGTCCTTGCTCTCGCAATGGACCACATGGGCCTGACCCTTCATCGGCTGCATTGGGTGGCTGCGACGATAAACCGTCAAGGTTATACCGGCGATGAGGATTGAAACGGCCGTGATACCGCCAGCGAAACATGCCACTAACAAACTGTAATCCGGACTGCTCTGAGCTGATCCTCGACCTGCCGGAAAATCGAGAATACTCGTAGAGTCGTGTGGACCGAACGTGCGCAGTGAATAAGGCCTGTTGAGCATAGCTGAGCCAGCGATTCCAGTTACTAAGATCCGTACTCTTTTCAACACATTACTGCGCACGCTTATTCCTATATAGGGTTAAGTGTGCGCAATGTAATTACTGTATGTTTTTGCTGACTACCAGAAATACAGGGTGTGTTATGCTAGCACGAGTTTATACGATTTAAATTAACGAGTCGGTTATGTTTCTTTCCACTGCAAATCAAAGACCGTGCTATGATTAAAAGAAATGTGCGCGCCTGACCCACTTGACTATATCAGAAAAATTAACCGAACCCTGAGGGTCTATGCTCTCCTGAGTCCATGATTGTGGGCAAAAATCTAATCCCTCCGAAATCACCTGTTTCGCGAGCCCGAAGCTAAACGTCTCCTCGCACGTGTCCAGTTAGCTAATCGTGTCTTCTACCATCTAATGATAACAAGCTAGACAGGTGAGAAGAATACGAATGACCAGGTATAGAAACAGCACTGAGAAATCCTCAGGCCTTGAGACACGATCCTAAATGGTGATGAAGATATTCTCTATTTAGAATCCCCCGAAGGACAGCTTGTTAGCTAACTTCTACCATGGATACCTTAATTCGTAGCAATAATCCCTTTGAGGTAATGATCACCTTTTTTTACCCAGGAGTTTCATACGAAGGTTGAAAGGCCGAGAACGCAACTTTTGTATACGTCTGATTGAGCAGGCTTGTAGAAGGCTGAAGATTTGGGGGTATTGTGTAGCCTAGCACGTTCATCGATCAGGAACCACCCCAAAGCAATGGAGATGCCTTTCCTGGATACCATCAACGAACCTTGCGGATACTAGGTGCTACTTGATCCGTAACCTTCCTTCAGGCAGCGTTTCGTCAAAGTATCCATAACACTTCTGGACTGATCTGCTCTGTTTCCATTTTCAAGCGCATCGAAAATGCCCGTCAGGCTTGGATATCGATGACTATGTAGGGCTCTGATTAACTAATCAATCTTTATTGCCTGATGTCACTGCTACCCAATGCCTATCGACGTGCTTCCTAATGTAATGAGAAATTTAGCCTCCTTTAGCAATGAGGCTAAAGGTAGCCTGGAGTTATTGGCTGGCGATGGCTTTAACATGTTACCGAGCTGATGGGTCATTGTCAGATTTTTTTAAAAGATGTGCAGATGGATGTGACAACTTTGCGAAGATTAATAATATAGAATTCTAAATTAGCAATGTTTCCGACATGTTCCCACACAATTGCCTGATCGCAAAATACGTGACAGGCTTTGATATAATCGGATGATCGTTGGAATGTCTGAAAATTGATAACGTTACGAGAACGCCACGAGGTTAACTGTCCATAAAATGGAAACAATAACGGTGGACCCAGCAGCTAAAGTTCGTTTCAGTCTAGGCTATCAAGCTTCAGCGTGTATCTCGTTGTGTTAACACACGCAGAATAGTTGGAATAAAACAGAACATACTATCTTGCCTAGGTCGGTTGAAGATATTTTCACGGCCCAATGAATATCAGGACCAGCGTAGCTGGAGATAAGCTCCGGAGTTGAACGTTGACTCCGTTGGATATTACGCCTTTGGCTACATATATCGTGCACAGGGGTTGCGCCACTGTACGGAGAGAGGTTAACAGAAGAGCCTGGAAGTTTTCACGTGTGCCTTGGCGAACAAAGTTAAATATGAGCCGAGATACACACATGCCGTATTACCGACTTGTGCAGTATTGTGTACGTGTGTTGGCACGGTGCACATTGATGATACCCTGAATGTATATCGCCGATAGGAACGGTCACGCACACACCCCCGTGGCCCGTATGAATAAACCATGGGGATGGAAATTAAAGACGATAAACGCGCTGCCGCCCATATAAGTCCCTCCAGCCAACGGGACAGATGCACTACGAAAAGGAAAAAGGCATAGACAAACCGAGAGCAAAAACCATCCAGCCTTCCCTTTTTTCCACTCGTGGGTACTTTATAGGATTTTAATTCAGGGCTCTTAAACGCCACAAAAAAAACTTCGGTTACGCCCTTGAAAGGTGGAATATTGTTCCGATCTGGAAGAGAAGTGCTGAGCGAAATAGAGATGAGGATCTCCAAGGGACAATAAAAAATGTGGATTTCTAGGAGCAGTTAACCCAAACCCAAACAAACTTGCGTCATGAGGAATGAGGATATTCAAGGGCAGTTAATCCAAACCTAAACAAAAGCAAGTAAAATAGGAATAAGGATCTCCAGAGGGCTATTGGAAATGAAGGCCTCCAAGGGTAATTAACCAAAACCCAAGCAAATCCTAAAGTAATGGGAACAAAGAACTTCAAAGAAAATAAAAAATAAAGACCTCTAGGGGCAATTCATCTAAACCCAAACGAACCCAAGTCAAATAGGAATAATGATATCCTATGACAATTATCCAAAATCCAACCAAACTAAAGGGAAAAAAGGAGAAAGAATCTCCAAGGGTAATTAAAAATTCAGTACAATCATTTTTCTTCCATCAGCTGAACTCTTCCTATCTTGGGGATACTTGTGAACTTCCCTGCGACAGAACAAAATTTTGTACCTATTGTTTGCGCTGTTAAGAAAATATGGGGACTCACCAGTCGTGTACATGGCAACACCCTTCAACGATACCGGCTCCAATGTCACTGGATCGCTCCGTCCTTTAGCGTTGACAGCGTACAGCAGCAGACGATAATTTCTGCCAGGTTCCAGACTCGGTACTTCGAAAATTGGACCTCGATGATCACCAACCGAGTTGGACTTGTCACTGGGGTTCGAGTAGATCGTATTGATATGGGCTACACTATCCTCGTTATAGACTTCCAATTCGAAGCCCGTGATTGGCAGGCCACCATCGAAGCCTTCGTTGCATCGAACGATCAGCCAATCAGATTCTTGGCTGTCCTTGGACTTCAATTCGTCGTGGCCTGTCATTGTAACATTTGGGATAATGATGTTCAAAAGTAGTTAAATTAGAATAAGGGTGTTGGAATCCAAATCAGGACTTTTGGAAGTGTCCATTTATAGTAAATAGAAACATCTGATTCATTCCTCCAGGTCTTCTGTGTCATCGAGACTTTGTCATTTAACCTCAAAATACTAACCGACACGATAGGCGTATGGGACCGTTGATTGGACGGCTGTGCAGTTTTGAAGCGGATAAGGTTTACCAGCTACGATGATCTGAAAGTGACAAGGGGTCCTTTGGGTGCCGATTCTATTGGTTGCCGAGCACGATACTGTGCCATAGTCCATGTCATCACCGGGTGTATAGTTCAAGCGAGATCGATGCCAATGATTGGTGATGCGTTTCAGTGGCTTGATCTGAGTGAACCGATTGGACGGCACGTTCATTAGTTCACCAGAATTATTGAAGGTCCAGTGGAAGGTCAGAGGTGGCGGTTTGGACTGGACACCACAGACGAGTGATATCGTCTCGTGCTTCAGAGCACCAACGACCTGGGCGACCGAGCCATCCTTGCAGATCGGTGCGTCTGGAATATCAAGACACTAGGTTTCATGTCCAATGAGACGTCGGACAGCTACCCAAGCCGATAGTTGCCAAAAGGTTAACAGGAAAATGTTGGAACGTCTGAATATCAAAACCGGCTGAAGCCTGTTTGATGATTGACAGCTTACACATAACTTCCAAGGTCACGGGTCTACTGACAGCGGTGCCTTCAACGTTGGTCGCCGTACACGAGTATTCGCCTGCTGATGTTCGAGTGACCCTCTGAAGGACCAAGGACTTTCCACTTGGCAGATAAATACCAGCAGTTGTATTCTGATGGAGTTCCTCTCTATTTTTGTACCAACCGAGCTTGTAAACGGCTGGATTAGCTTTCACATCGCACTCGAAGTAGACGTCGTCACCCTCGTTGATGTCATTGGGTCGGAGGTTCGCGCCGAATTTTATCGTCACCACTGGAACGTCTGGAATTGTTCGAATCAGGAAAACCGCTGAATTCCTAAGTGGCTTCATGGTTTGATCATATTCCAGGACTCTTACAATGGACAACCAGATGCCAGGTGTTCTGAAGAGCGCTCTCTGGAACACTGGGGTTTTCGGCGCGGCAAGTGAGAGTCTTGTTGTCGTCCTCGATGGTCGCCACGTAGCTCAGAACGCTTCGCGTAACGTCTTCTCCGTCTGCAAACTACGAAGGAATTCTGAAGATTCGGGGAGGATCGAAGAACTTCGGGGAAGCAAAAATTGGAAGCCGTTTGGGCTTTCTCATGAGACATCGTAAGATATTCACGTTTCTCGCCATGTGTTTGACCTGATGATGACCCTTCCACCAGGTGATTACGGCCGGTGGACGTGATCCTGACGTCGTACACTCCACATCGTAAGTTTGCAACGCCGAAAGATGACTTTGCTTGTTCGTGATGTTGACCTTCAGTGGTTTAACTGTATGATGGAACATTGGCCGTTAATCCGTTGTTCAGTGTACCCTTGATACATCAGTGCCGAGAACATCCAATTTTCTATCCTACTCACGATTCACGTTCAAAATAATATCCGTGGTAACTGGGGGGGCTAGATGACTGTTGGTAGCCCGACAAGACAACCTTGCCTCCAGAAACTCCCGGGAAACTCTCGTACCCTCAAGGAGATTAACAGTCATGTTTGCATCCTGTCTAATGTACGTATCGTCCAACAGCTTGTTTGACAAGTACCAAGTTACTCTTGGTAACGGCCTGCCACCGACAACCTTACACATCAATGGCAATTCGCTGCCCTCGTTCAACGGCTCGTGGATTTTCGCGAACGGCCGATTTCCGGTCACCAGTATGGTCGGTTCTTCGGGTGGGACTGGGGTTAGTTTTGCAACAGACAAACGGTCCTCGTGGTAACATCTATTATCGGGGACACTTTGAAGACTCTCCTAATATTATTGACCGATCGTTAATTCTATTGGCCTCGTCGGCAATCAAAAATAGTTGTTCCAACATAATGATTGATAATTTCGCTAATTGGGGAAACTTCGAATCCCTAACATTGGATTCCGATCGTTAACGGGAATTGTCACAATCGGCAGCCAAAAATGGTCGTCACGGCAACATCGTTCGTTAGAAATAGTTTGAAGACGCTTCTAACGTAGGATATCGATCGTTGTGGGAATTGGCAATGTCGGCAATGAAAAACGGTCGCCGTAGTAAAGTTTTCATTGGAGACACGTTGTAAACGGTTGAAATATCGTCTACCGATCATTACGTCAATGGGAAAACTCGGCATGCAGGAAATTCCGTCTTACCGATCACCGTCAGATTAATCTTGTGGTTTTTCGTTGGGCTATCCCGGAAGTCCACTCGACATCGGTACACGCCGTCATCTCCAGGATCCAGAGGATCGATCTCCAGCTCGGCTGGGTTAACGTCAGTCCTCATAGTCGCGCGGTTGTCGAAAGCACCCGGATCTGACCATATTCTAGCATCTTCGATGCTCCGACTACGAGCGTCGACGCTAAAAATCGGCTGTCTGCTGGTCTCCTCTCGGTACCAGAGGACCATCAGGACCACTTCTTGATCCGACGGCGGATCGATGTCACATGGCAGGCGTACCTTGGTCCCTGATACCGCCGTCAACTCCAGCACTTCCGCTGGAAAATAATAAGAACACAAGTCCAATTTTGGATTTGCGAATCGTTTTACGGCCCAAATTCAAACGCCTTGTTGGCTTCCTTTTCGGTTCTTCTCAAATAATTCATCTTTAAATTTAGAAAATCTTCATTTTCCTTGATTTCAGCGTACTGTATCTGGATAGGTATCTTAACAGCCAAAAGTATCTAACGACGTTATTTGGATATTTTTTAATTATTCCAAAACTACCAACTTCGTCGTGATGATAAATAAGATATTTATGGCCATCGATAATACGATTGCTCCAGGAAATTGCCAATCACGAATGTTAAGTTTTCATCGCGTTGGAATATTTTAAACTGGCGGGAAACGAAACTCCAGCGGGGAACGATAAATCGTGAATGATCGACCGGATGTGGCGCATTCCGGAAGAACGATCATCGCGTGTCCCGGCCAAACATTTACCATTTTTGGAAAAACCATCCCGAAGCAGCGAGGTCGTAAAAGGATACGAAAGCACAGTTTCCTCGGGGAAGGGAAAATGAATTCGAGATGAGCCTCGGGTTTTCTCGCCTCCTCGGAGAGGAAGGACGAAGCCCAGATATATCCAAGCCACGTTATTATCGTGGATAAAAATATGTACATATACGTGCTGGAGAAAGGTAAAGAGCAAGATGGAGAAGGGAGAAGAAGAGACTTCCCGAAACCGTAAAGAATCAACGTTTTACCTTAGCTGAGAAGGAATTGTTATCCAAGCTCCCATGGTGCTCTTGAAGATTCTCCAAGCGGTTTCTCCGCATTCGTTTCTGTGTGAGGAGACTTTCGCCCGCACACAGAAAACCGTCCTCATCGAAGCTCGGCCCCGTCCTAGATTTTCCTTCCCGCACCAGTGGTCGCAAATTTCCACAGTTTTAGTCAGTATTTCCCGTTAAGGTAAGAAGAGTAGTGGACCAAGTTACTGCAAATTGGCTGAAGCCCGGTCACTTCGAATGTGCACTACGTCTATCCGGACGAATAAAATCACCAGGATAGAGGCGAGAAAGAGAAGAGTCGAAGCACGGAATACATAGAACGAGGGCTGTTACACGGAATTCTTATCCAGGCGAAGATCGGTAAAAGATCGGTAAGAAAATCGTCATCGGTAAGAGCTGAAAGATCGTCCGAACGTAACAGAAATAACCGTTACACAAAATTCCGTTGAACCTTTGGAGATCGGTAAAAATTGGGATCGAATTTATGACCGGTTAAGGTCAAAAGATCGCTCAGCTCAACGGAAATAATGATTAGGCAGAAATTCCGTTTAACCGTTGGAGATCGGTAAAAATCGGTATAGAATTCGTGATCGGTAAGAAAGGAAAATGGTAGATGACTTAACGACGACCGCTGATAAATTTTATTCAATTCATGGCGAAAATCGGTATGTCATTACTGAGTAAATAAAACTCTTAACCTCTTTCAGATCGGTCAGGGCTGAACGATTCCCAATCCCAAAAAAATGCTGAAATACACGACCCATCCGATTTTCAGTAAATAAGCGTTGATCGGCAAAAAATCGGTATAGAATCTAATATCGATAAAAGACGAATATTTTTATATTTGACAAAAGTGATGACAATTAAAACATTTCAGGAACCTGTAAAGAAGAGTTGTAAAAAAAAGAGGGGCGAATTGATCGGTACAAGACTTTTCATTATCGAATTATCATTATTAATTAGTCATTATTTCGATATGAAAAATTTCTTTCGATATCAGTTGCAAATATGACTGTTTTTTAGAATCCTTATTTAGTGATTTACAACAAACCTTCAACATATGATTTTGCATATCGATAAAAACGATTTTTTGCATTTTGCAATTTTCTAACGATGCAAACTTCGATCACATTCGATTTTCCAGCGAATCTCTTCTGCAGCTTCGAAATAATACTTGTCCTATCCTTGACACAAACAAACCCAAACGAGGATGAATTTAGCATAGTTGGCTGAGAAGTTTGGGAATACGATGGCAAATCTGAACCGGTCACGGAGACGAAGTGTTTTCACGCGAAAGGGAGACTCCGAATGTGGCAAAACCGTGCCATAAACTCGTGTCTCACTCGCCAGGAACATTAATCAACCGCCCCATTCCTACTAATGTTCCGAATTGACAAGACCGGAAACACTTCTGGCAGCGTATGAGAAAATCGAAATGAGGAGGAATCGACGATAAGGACGCCAGTATGAACCACTTGGTGAAAAAGTTGAAGATGAAACGAAAAAAAAAATGAATAAATAACGTTCGTCGTTAATTCTCCGACGAACTGCGAAAGAACCCTTGAATAAACCATCATTTTAATGAATAATCGAGAATAATCCTGCTTCTATTATATATGGACCTAGACATCGATCGAAATAATTAACTCAACGAAGCTGGCTTATTTTGAGCGGTTGAACAATGCAACTGTACAAAAATCAATGCTCGCGACGGCAGACAATCGTCTAATGTGTAAACGCTCCGGACTTTTCGTCCAAAAACGTCAGAAGTGTCCTACTATGAAAACCTCATTTTACACGTTTCCAACATAAGAATTCCAACACTAAAGACTCTAACCTCGTCTGCAGTTAAGTGGTCCTCACGTACTGACGAGTATGCAGCTTCAGCTTTATTCGGAAAATTGCCCAGGGATGTCTATCGAAGCTCGATTGTGATTCGCTATAACGCTAACCCAGAAAAATTAGAAAGGACGATAAATACGAAGGAACGTCACATCATCAGGTTTGGAAAACCCAAACAATGCTTTATTTCAAAGTTAAACAACCCGCATTTTATAAGTTCGAACAAACCCAAACGAAATACAGCATTTCTTCAAGCAAACCCAAAGAAAATACAAACGAAATACACCGACGCTGGTGGCTGGGCGGTCGGAGTGCGGCTCGGGCGATCACTGAAGTTAAGCAGCATCGAGAGAGGCTGATACTTGGTGCGGTGACCGTTT
>JAPYZJ010000674.1:0-38355 GCA_030522765.1 Ophioninae sp. B BG-2022a
GTGGCGTTAGCGTTTGCTTCCGCAGGCGCTGCTGGTTGCTTCTCTGGACAATTTGTCCAGTCGGTACGTTAGGTATCTGCCGAGACGAAGCCGCCACATGTTAAACGAATATTTCTATTTTCGTACTATGCGAAAATAGTAGATGGATATTCATAAGCCGTATTTTAACAAACAGTTTAAAGTCATGGAAAACTTTAACTTTCGATTATTTGAAAATATTTATCTTTTAATTATGTAATAATATCTTTATTTCTTCATCAGTATATATACCAATTTATGTATACATAAATTGGTTAAACATGACAGGATTACGTTACCAGCGAGCTTTATACTAGCCGCAAGCAGACTATACTATAGACACCCACTGTACAAGATCTGCAGCCTATTTTTAATCACACGTCTTTTTAGCGTTTTCTTTCGAATGCACAGTCAAAAATAAACTTTCCATTCGTTTACGAGCACTATCTAGATTTTTCTTCCTATTGCCTTTTTAAAGAGGTGAAGCACTCGGGTGCTCTTCAGTCAGAATTTGTACCGCACGCGCGTTGAGTTGTCTCAGATAATACAACTGTAAATACATTGTTGATTGTTCATTAAGGTAAGATACGTATAATTTTTGCAACGATATAATTTTTCGACATAAGAATTTAGATTGAGTGCGTGATTATCGAAAGCATTATTGGGTAGTGCACAGAAATCAAATTTTCATTGACATAATTCACTTAAGAAATGAAAAAGATTCAGTACCATAAAATCACAAGAATTATTTATGAATTAGCAAATTTCTAATGTCCCTTTAAAAAATCATCAAATAGCAGTATGAGTATTTGACATCTATCCAAACAAGTTCCTAATTCAGAGTACTTTCATATTTTCAGAATTACAAGTAAAAGAAAATGACTAAGTCAAATTTGTCGCCGCAAGAGCTGAAGGAGAAGGGGAACGAGGAGTTCCAAAAAGGAAATTGGAGCGAAGCTTTGGCTCTGTACACCGATGCCTTAAAACTGGCGACTGAGGAAAACCCAGAAAAAGCTGTATTTTACAAAAATAGAGCAGCTGTGTATTTGAAGCAGAAAGAATACAACAAAGCAATCACTGACTGTGACATAGCGCTCAAGATATGTCCCAATGATCCAAAAGCCCTGTATCGAAGATGTCAAGCTCTCGAGGCATTGGAGCGATTCGAAGAGGCCTACAGAGATGCAAGGTACATCGTGAACGTGGATCCATCCAATAGAGCGATTCAACCTATTCTTGCGAGACTACACGAAATCGTTCAAGAAAGGCACAAGCAAAGTTCTCTAGTGAGTGCGAAAGTAGCCCAGATGTTTGAGCTTGCTTTTGACGTGCAAATCGACAAGGAGCGCAGGGAAACTGCAATGAACAATCTAGTGGTACTATCGCGGGAAAACGCCGGTTCCCAAATCATGTACGAAGAAGGGATCGTCCAAAAATTGATAAAAGTATTCAAGCTGGAGAAAAAGCGCGACGAGTTCACCATTCCAGCTATAAGGATAATCGCCGAACTGTGCAAGGGTCAAGCGGAACGAACACAGAAAATCATGGTAGACATCGGCGTACCATGGTTGTTGGAAATGCTCAATAGCGACAACGAGGATCGAGTAACCTCCGCACAACACTGCATGCAGGTAAAACTCTATAAATGAAAGAATTCGTAGATGCATCATCGAACGTTTCCAGAGAAAGCGAAGTATTCGAAGAGTAAAAAAGAGCCAGCGTGTTTTCTTAATTCGTATCTATGACTTCGTTCGTCCTTTAAATGGTTCACGTACGCGCCGCAGCAGTAAAATCCATGTCCGTTTTCCTTTTCAGACAATCCTGAACAGCTACAGTGGAATGGACAACAAACCGGAAACCAAGCCAGTCAAGGAGCTGTGCGAGAAATACAAGAAAGAGATCGACACTTTGTTAACGTGTCTCGTCTATAGTATAACTGACCGAACAATATCGGGTCTCGGTCGGGACGCTATAATTGAACTGATAATGCGCAACATTCACTACACGACTTTGGACTGGGCGGAGCGTCTCGTGGAAATTGGAGGTCTGCAGCGTCTTATGGAAGTAGCGAGTGAACTCGAGGAGTACAAGTACGAATCGGCGATGAACATAACACCTTCGACGCGCACAGTGACAAGTGTGTGCCTCGCGCGTATCTACGAGAACATGTATTACGATGCGGCGAAGGAGAGATACAATAAAGCGATCGACGAGTTTATTAAGGAGAAATTGCTCGCACCGGACATAGAGTCGAAAGTCCGGGTAACAGTAGCGATAACGACTCTGTTGCTGGGCCCCATTGACGTAGGTAATTCGATAATCGCCCGCGATGGAATAATCCAGATGATACTTGTGATGGCCGGAACGGATGACGTGCTCCAGCAAAAGGTAGCTTGCGAGTGCATCGTCGCGGCAGCCTCGAAAAAAGACAAGGCAACCGCTATAATAGCTCAAGGCGTGAACATTCTGAAGAAGCTCTATCAGTCCAAGGACGACGGAATACGCGTCAGGGCGCTCGTCGGTCTCTGCAAATTGGGTTCCTCTGGGGGAACCGACGCGACTATTCGTCCATTCGCCGAAGGCGCGACCAAGAAACTTGCCGAAGCCTGTCGAAGATTTCTCATAAATCCGAAGAAGGAAAAGGACATGAGAAAATGGGCCGTCGAGGGTCTGTCGTATCTGACCTTTGACGCAGAGGTGAAGGAAAAGTTAATCGAGGACAAGGCCGCGATCCAAGCGATGATAGAAGTCGCGAAAACGGGTGATAAATCCGTGCTTTACGGTGTTATAACGACGCTCGTTAATCTCTGCAACGCTTATGACAAACAAGAGATAATACCGGAAATGGTAGAGCTTGCGAAATTCGCGAAACATCATATACCCGAGGAACACGAGTTCGACGATCCCGACTTCGTGACCACTCGGCTGATCACACTCGCCAATGCCGGTGTGACCAGCGCCCTTGTCGCCCTCTCTAAAACTGATAGTCAGAACAGTAAGGAACTGATCGCCCGGGTCTTCAACGCGATATGCAGCGAGAAAGATGTTCGCGGCATCGTTGTCCAGCAAGGCGGTGCAAAAGCTCTGTTGCCTCTCGCCACCGATGGCACACCTAAAGGAAAGAAACAAGCCGCTCAAGCCCTTGCTCGCATAGGAATAACGATAAATCCAGAGACCGCGTTTCCTGGGCAACGCATACTCGAAGTCATACGACCACTGTTGAATCTTCTCGATCCTGACTGCACGGGCCTCGAGAATTTCGAGGCGCTCATGGCACTGTGCAACATCGCCGGGGCTGGCGAAAGTACGAGAAAACGTATACTAAAAGAGGGTGGATTTCTGAAAATCGAGTCGTACATGTACGAAGACCACGTTATGTTGAAGAGGGCTGCAACTGAAGTCGTTAATAATCTTATGATGTCAGAGGAAACGCTCAAATTCTACGAGGGCGACAACGATCGTGTTAAATATCTCGTTATACTGTGCGAAGACGAGGACGAGCCAACGACACTCGCAGCCTCCGGTGCACTCGCTATGCTAACCTCTGCCAGCACAAAAGCTTGCGAAAAAGTACTCGACGCTAAAAATTGGCTGGAAACCTGCCACTTCATGCTAGCCAATCCCAACTCGAATGTACAGCACCGAGGTGTCACGATCGTTCGTAATATGATCCAGAGCACGAAGGACGTCGCCGCGAAAATAATTGATACGGACATCATGGAAATCCTAATGGCTCTTACAAAGACCGAACTTGTGGAAAATGTCCAGGTTAAAAAAATAGCCAATGCTGCCCTTGAATCTGCTGCCAGTTGGGACCTCATTCAGAAAAAACCTGAAGATACGAACGATCAGAATTCCACTACGACCACCACAGCACCCGATGCGCAGACGATTGTGGATGCTGTCGAATGAAATATAACGTAATCTTATGGAAACTAAAGAATTAGACCTTGGTCCGGTTCATCGCTGGTGCCTTATTTAAAAACGATGTATCGTTCTCGTTTTAAATACCAGTTTATATTCTTCCGATGCAATACCAAAACTTATACCATCCTAGATTCATCCGAGAGCAACGTGATTACGTTACTGTACATAACGTATTGTACTTAAAATCGCATTTGAAATTTTCAATACATAGATATATATTATTTATTTATTTGTTGTTGACTGATTTTTCCTATACGAGAAACGTTTTTAAAAATACAACTCGTATCTTATTTAAAAAACAAAAGTGACGGAGTGTATTTCCATCGGGTCATCACAACTGAAGGAATGGATGGTTGAGAGCTTGGTCCGCCGTTATTCGTGTTTTGTGATCTATGTCCAGTAGTCTAATCAACAGACAATAGGCTTCCGGCGAATATTTCTGCTCCGAATGTTCCTTTATGAAAAAAATTATGCAAATGTATTTTTCCATCATAGAAAATAATGTTTATTTTCTTCCAATAAGCGAAACGGTACTACAATACAAACAAAAATAATGTAACAAAATAATTCAACAAAAAAAGATACCTTTTTTAAGGCACTCTGGACATTACCACCTGGACTTTTGTTTCTCGCTTGCAACTTTTGACAAAGGCTCGGCAGATCAATGCTCGGTATATTTTCACTAAATATAAGCTTTTTTCCTGTTTGTTGATGGGTTTTTTTACAACGAAATAAAAATGATAAATAAAAAAATCAAGCTCTACAAAAATTTTATGATAGCTACCAATCCCGTATACTCACCTAATTTTCTTGCACATTGAGTCATTCTAGCAGAACCGAATATCGTAGTAATTTCGGCGAGGGCGGTGCAATCGTCTGGACAATAAAAGAATGGCTGAGTACCGCTTAAAATGCACAGCATTATAATACCGCATGCCCAGACATCGATGGCTGAAACGTATTTTACCAGCTTTATTTATATATCGATCGATAAACATGGTCCATGAAGATTTGTTCTTCAAGTTTTATAATTCATCCTGCAAAAGAATTAGGTTGAACTTGACGGTGTCGCAAAAAAGATAAACAAAGTCAATTCCAACTACAATAACCAAAACAAGATTTGAAAAATACTTTTCCATGAAAGATTTGCAGCTACTGCAAGATTATTCTTTTTCAAAACAAAAACACATTTTTCAAATCGTGGTTTCAATCGCTTTTAGTCATTGATTGAAATACCAATATTCAATATTTGGAAAACAGTTTAACATGGAATTCTTATGTAAAATCATCGGTTACGTGAACACTTTATGAGATACAAAATCGTAGTGTGATGCAAGTTTTTTCATGATTATTATTTAACACTCTATGCATCTACTGCGGATAACGTAACTGGAAGACAAACCTGGTGTCTGAAATGGGTATTTTAATAACACTTCCGGAGCCCTGTAACCCGGAGTTCCAGCTCGCGGGGCTGTTTGACCTGGTCGTGCAAGGCACAATGAACAAATTCGGGGTTTTCCAAAGCAATAACACTTCTCCTCCGCCGACTTCCTCGAATTCATCAGAGAACACTTTAGGCTGTTCTGCAAAATTATTGAGACATTTTACACCGAAGATTCAGTCGTTGGATAATGAAACTTGCTTGCAGAATGGAATTTCATTCTTATAGAAATTTCATTTACTGCTAGAATTTGTAGTTGCGAAGAATTTCCAATACGAATTTACAGTTGCAAACAATGTCATTGATGTTCTTACTTCGTCACTGCGTTTTCTCTTGACAGACTGTGTATTGGGTAACTGAGTTTTTACATCGTAGGACTGTACTGCTTCAGGCTTGAATTCTTGGGCCAGACCAAAGTCGACCAATAGATACTTCCCACGTTCTCGATCGTACAGAAAATTGCTGGGTTTTATATCTCTGTGTATGATGTCAAATTTATGGACCTTCCTGACAGCGGTCAACAAGCCCCTCATGTAGCGTTTGAGCTCTGCGACATCCATGTCTCTTACATACTCCTGATTGAAGAAATCCGAGCATAATATAAGTCTTAGATTGTTTTAAGAGCACAGTCCACATTTTTCCATCATCAGCGATATTAGGTACGAATATTTTTGTTTATATATTTTCATACTATTGTCACGTTTTACTAGAGAACACGCGTATTTGAAAAATACAAATCTGTTTAAAACATGAGAATATTTTGTTGAATTATGTATGTTTTTAAAAAAGTTAGATCAGAGTCCCAAATATGTTTTTTTCACAGCTGTTGAGATCAGCAGTGACAATCTTTGATTGGATTTTGCAGTCACCAATTAATTGTTCGGTTAGTAAAATTCAAACTTAAAGAGCAAATTTTCCGCGTGAATCGGTAAAAAAATTCTGGAACACTGTGAGGCAGATTTGAATAGAAAAGCTCGTACCTGTCACATGTTCTTCATTCACCTGATATAACTGAAGCATAAACGAGCAATTATACTTTGGACACTGACTTTGGCATTTGACTTTTGACTCTGATTCTTTAATATACCGCTATATTTCGATTCTAGTAATTATTGTTCTGCCAAGTATGGTTCTTTTCAACATACCGAAAATCTATTGTGTCGCATATAGGGCATAACTATAGCGACAGAACCTGCATTTCTCAGGCATAGCTCTACGCCTACAACATTGTCAGCTCCCCTGAAAAAAGAATAGATCGCAATTAGGTCTTAGAGCTCCGATTATAGTTCCACATAGAAAATCTTACCCGATTTCTTGAAGGCATTTCAATTCACGCTCCAGTCTGCTAGGAAGATACGTTGCTGTCAGATACTTGATAGCAAATTTTTTTTTCTCTTTTGATGATTTAAGCGTCGCTAGGAAAACGGAACTGAATGTCCCCTCGCCAACTTTGCAACGTACATCGAAGAGGTCATTGAGAATCGGCAAGTCGGTCACGAGAGATCGAATCTTTTCCTTGTCCGGGACGTCTTTGAAAAACATATGTAGGAATTATTATTGATTGACGGAAAAGTCAAAATACGATATGATCGGTAATAGGTGCAAGTAAAAACGTAATTTTTGAGTCAACAAAAAAAACCTCAGTGATAGCAAAATTTTTTATCGCAGATTAGTGACTCTAACTTTATGAAGCGTGTAGCAAAGAAACGTTTTATCATATTTACCGTGTTCAGATTCATGTTTGGCCTCCGCAGTAGTCATAGCTCGGTTCACGCTAAAGCACTGTTACAAAAGTGTATCATATTTTGATGTATTCCACCATGAGCATCGTGGTTACAAAGCAATAGGATCTAATCATGACCAACATCGATAACTAGACATAACCAAAGTTTTGATGACACTTCGGAAATTGGCGCCAGATCTGGTGCGCATGAAGAAAAAAACATAAAACTATAAGAAAAGAACCACCCGCTGATGGATGAACTGTTTTGTTCAGCTGCTGATTTGACCGCTAGAGTTCGCATTATAGCTGTCACGAGACATTGCAGCAAACGGTAAAGTTTTAATACGGTAGAGAATTCAGCGAGAATTCTTCGTTTAACGAGCCTCTTTATGTTCAGACATCTTTAAATAAGTTTTCAACAATTAATGATCTAGAGAACACATTTATACTCTCTTTAATATTGAAACCTGCCAACTTTTACAGAAACTCTTCTATTTTTTCAGCTTACGATTATTGATGAATACATATATGCTTATATGCCTAAGGCATTTGTATAAAAGGTATTCACGAATAACATTTTCGAGAACTCAGTATTTAATGATAAATTATAACATTCTCCATGATGTACTACCGTGCATAGATCGTATACTTACGGAATTAAACTGATACTGAAATATGGAGCAATCTTTCATTGAGAGATTAAATCGTACGTGTATGAAAACGTATTGCAATCGTTTATCCTGCAACACTTGTGCAAATTTGAGCATTAATAATAGTAATAATTTATTACAAACCTTACCAATTGAGAGCCCGGAGAGCACGGAGAAATATTGTCACAGCATAACTAGCGCCATCTTTAAGCAAGAGGCCGAATTGTAAAACGCGGACGAAGCGGGATTCAGTTTTTTGCATAGGAGTAGTGCTGCGTGCGATCTCGTTTTCGTTGAGGGTTTGTCATTTCAAGCGAAATAAATCCGCGAGTTCGAAGCATGAATATTATTCTGTGTAACATTCATCGAAATTTTTTACCCCTGATACAGAGCGTGCATATAGTATTCCTCCACTCTTTCCCCCCACTCTCATCTCTCGCCGTCGCTCCGTTGAAGAACCCAGATAGCCAAGTACCGTAAATGTACCGCAAATGTGGGCGCCGTACCGGTACTGTGGCCACCACGTACGTGCGTACATTACCTCCACATAACCTCCACGGCGTACCGGTACGCCGTCCCCAAATGTACCGCAGTACGGTGTACCTCCACCACGGGATAGCGCTTCGGAACGTGCTTGGCACGGTTTTTCAAGGGTTCGTTTATAAGACTACATTGATAGTACCGACACAGCCGGTCCGACTTTACCGAACGAGCCGTACCAGGTGCGGCCAAGTGCCACACCGATCGAGCGGCCATGAGTTTGAGAGAGATAACCGAATTACAAATACTCAAGGATTTCTGGAATTGTTCATTTTTTCGGTGAAAACCCAAACAAACCCAAAACGAAAATTTTCGGTTTTGGGGAGGAACGAATGCTGGATTCGTGCTCAGGGGATCAAATTACATCGAAATGGACAAAAAAAACAAATACTTGAAATCCAAATTTTTTTTTTATTTTTGGTCAATATTGGCCAGTATTATTGTCCAAAAGGGTCTATTTGATCGGAGATTTGCCGCATTTTACGAATATGCCCGAGTTTTTGCCGAAAGTGCAAAATTAGACTGGGAGAATGCAGAAAACTCCCAAACCCAAATTTGGTTTATTACCGAATACATAGTTGCAATACATTTAGTAGAGACACGACGGAAAGGACAGGTTACAGACAGAGGTAACAGCGTGTGCCGTCGGAATGGCCGGAATCGCTCCCTAAAAAACAAAGAAAGCCAAACGCACTGAAAACCATAACAAATAACATCTACGACATCGGCTCGGCCGCGAGCTCACCGATAGTGCCTTTTTCGTCGCACACTACCCCATGCAAGCGCACACCGACGAGCGGCAGTGTCCGCATGGTGGGGGTACCGCCCCTCCCGGCACTAACACACGTGCGTGTCACCCACCGACGTAGGCCCTCCTCCCGGCGCGTCTGATTGGCTGCCGTAAAAAATTAATAACAATTCAGGGGTAGATCTGGGACCCATACATGCTTATACCACTCGTCTTAGGATTTCACCCCCTACCCCCCATTTCAGGGATGACATTCTTAGCTGGGACACCCTGTATATAAAGAGCAAATGCCATTTTTAAAAAAAATTGCTGAGCCCAAACGCACACATGATTCTGTGAGCGAGCGTCCAACAGATACACATTCAGAGGCAAATAAGTCAATAGATACAAATCCAGAGGAATCATTACCAGGGCATCGTAAAAAGAAAAAACTCACGGACCTAGATGAAAAAATGTGCCAGTTTTTAGATAGCAGAATATCAACAGACCAGGGAGATCTTCCAATACTCTCATTTTTTAAAGGTATTCTACCGAGTCTTTTGAAATTCATCGCAAAAACCAGAATAAACCACCGGGAAACCAAAACACGCTCCCATCAGGTGGATATGGCTATTCGACACGCCATTCTGTTGAGCCATCACCATCACCTGCTTCAACTTGTTCCCAACCCTCAACTTCTCAAGATTCGAAATTAGATTTTAATAATTTTTAAAGTTTGTCAGCATGTTATTAATTCTGTTATATTTCTTAAAATAAATAAGTACGAACTAATAGCCGATTATTTTATATTTTCCTTTATAAACACATTAAATATAATTAGGCATCTTACCTTAGAAATATCGACAGCCTTTCGTCAGTGAAAATGCAGTCTCTTTAACTTGTATTTTGATAGTTTATGCTCCCTGATATTCGAGACAATAGGTCGTTGAATGTAGTTATTGTCATTCTAAAATAATCGAAAAACTTAACGTCGTCGCTTCTTAGTTCAGTTATTAAGTTCTGAAATATTTCCAAAGTAAATCTTTCCCTCAGAATTGGGTGCACCCAATATCTTCTATTTTTAGCTGTTTTTGGTTTCCTCCATAAATAATACATCACAACAAAAGCACAACAGAAGCATCTTTTTGACTCTCGTTTGTCACCAACTGAGGTCGTGGCCGACAGCCGACTAGTGTGAACAGAGGCGCCGACACCCGATTAAAATCGGAATCCAACAGACGACATAGTGGAAACGAGCTCTTATATACAGCCGGCTGTACACGGTGGCGAAGATATTGGCGAATGTATTAGCCAATACGTATTGGCCATCGTGTAGAACGATGGTAAATGCCTACCAAATAGATCACCAACCCCCGTTCTACACGATGGCCAATACGTATTGGCTAATACATTCGCCAATATCTTCGCCAACGTGTACGGCGAACACTTCGAAAGCGAGCACTCGCTTGACTAGTCGTGCTCTCTACTTCCCCTTCCCCCCCAGAACGCTACTCCAGTATTTACATTTTGCGTGTTGGGGGCTTCCCGTCACATTCGGGCCGTCAATACAGTTTGTTTGCGTCGCGTGAGGTACGTGTTTTAGCGTCGATTATTTTTGCAATCAACACCGATACATCAAGCAATTGTCAAGCGATCAAAATACGAAGATATCAGGAGAGTAAGTAATGTTAACTACTAAAATAGTCGTCTTTACAATAGCTCTCACAATAAACGCAATTTTCCAATCAAATCAATCGACCCACTCTCGATAAAAACATTGATCCAAATAAGGTTATATCGCGATTTGCAATATCGTTTTTTTTTTTTTCAGAAATGGCGGAGAATTTCGGTCGCGACACTCCTCCAGGATTCTCATCCTCGGACGACGTTAAAACGGCTGGCCAACCGCTAGCAGACTTTTTACTCCAACTCGAGGACTACACGCCAACAGTAAGTTTGCGAGAAATATCAAGAGTCCGACTCGCAAAGTCGCTTTTCCCAGATACTCGATAAAGCTCTCTTTTCCAGGTGCCAGACGCTATCAGCGAACACTACCTCCACACCGCAGGCTTCAACACTACTGATCCGCGAGTGTAAGATCTTAATTGGACCATCATTGCTGGAACTCATTATTCCGGAAACAATACATCAATGATGTGTTTCAGGGTTCGACTGGTGTCATTGGCAGCCCAGAAGTTTATATCAGAAATAGCGAATGATGCTCTCCAACACTGCAAGACTCGAGGGACCAATCAAAATACAAAAGGAAAGGGTAAGGATCGGCGTTACACCCTGACTATGGAGGACCTCACACCGGCTGTAGCGGAATATGGCATCGTTGTCAAAAAACCCCATTATTTTGTCTAAGGTTGTAATCTATTTTTCCGAACGGGTTAAATCTCAAAAAGTACATGCTCAAATTAGTTTTTCTCTTTGTTCTCTTGATCTCCCGTCTCTCCCCGTGAACGGCAAACGCGAAGGAAAAATAACTAGGATGTGCAGTAACCAGATTATCAGAATAAAGAATGACAGATTCAAAGCCATTCCATTTTCTTCGCCATTCACACCTTCTCCCTCCACGGACAAGCATAAAAGTTAGGTTAAGATCGCGCGCACCATCTAGTGGATGATCCACTGTTTTTCTTTCCGCTCGTCGATCTAGTAACTTTTCTCGGCGCCAGACCGTCCAACCTGCGTTCGCATGCGCTTTATCTTAGAAAAAAACTCATCGGCCATATTGGTGTGTTGTATTGTTCGCTCAGAAATTCCGAAGTTAAATAAGGTATTTTATTGCATTTTGGCTGTTTTATATCGCGACTAATCGAACTCCCGTCGAAAGCAATTTTCCCAGCGAAACACTTTTCGCGTTGGCTCGCACAACGCGCGCGTGACAACGCCTGACAATCGCGAGGAAAAAAATGTTTGGTTAATATTGCCACCTTGGCTTGATCGGGAAACTACCCTTCGTTGTGAAAACGAGCGAGCGAGCGAGAGACCGAGAGAAAGAGAGAGAGAGAACGAGTGAGTGAGAGGAAAAAAGGAAAGAGAGGAGGAACGAAAAAAAAAAAACGTACACTTCACATTTGGAATCTTTCGAATTTTATGTTGAGCCACGAGGCCGACTCGTGTTTCGTCATCGATCGTTGATGAAATTCGATTCGTAGCGTCTGCCGGTTTTCTTCAATCTCATCGTCTCGTCCACGTAAAACGAGGACGTGTGGCGATTAAAAAAAATTCATACTACCGTCTGGTCATCTTTATTCTCGTGTCTCGCCTTTCAATTTTTACGAATCAAATTCGTGGCTGAACAACGATCCTCCCCCATTTCCGACCCGCCCCCCCTTTACTTTTTCTCAATTATCTTCAAATTGTTATTTTAAAAAAGTTCGTTCCACCGTAATTACGCAACTGACGTGTTTGCTCGTAGAGAGCGAGTCACTATCTGTGACATTTTTGGCACTTTGTGCGATGCTCCTGTTGACGCATCATCGTGCGAAGTGCTGAGTCCCAGTCGTAGGGCTCGTCGCCCTTTCGAATTAATCGCGTCACTGGCGTTCGAATAAACAGGGGATCGGTCGATTTTGGATAACAAAAATTCTTACTCCGTCGATTGTCGGCTTGAGCAGCGCACATTTAGTGTCAGGCTCTGAATATTCATTTGTATTTTTAGCAGAAAGTGCGTCATGACGGATTCTATGAAATTTGGTCCAGAGTGGTAAGTGGCACTGAAAATTGTTTTCATTTATCTTTTTTGAGCATAGAAAGCATGATTTTTTGGGAATTTGCAAAGAAAAATCAATGCTCCGTAAGATGCGTTAGGGATCTGATTTATTAATGGAGTTACTTAGAGATCAATTCGAGTATTATAATTTCTGATTGCTTTCGTGATTGAACATCTTGCAGATTGCAAAATTAAGAAAAGTAGGAAATATGATATGTGGCTGCAAAAATTAAGAATGTACAAGATAAAACATCACGCTGGAAATTATTTGTTCTTCTGGACAGTTTCTTCTACAAGTATCTGCTTGAATATTTTCATAGAAGCAATTCAATATTTACGTAAACTGAGATCAACTTCTGAGGGAATTAGACCCCTGCTGATTAACAGCTGATGATACTTTATTCAAATTGCAAGACATTTTAGAGTGGAGTGAAAACTTTATAAATATAAAAAGTAAGTTTCCTTTATGAGAATGTCGGTAAACACCAACACAGAGGAATCGCAAGATTCTCTATAAATGTAAAAATGGTATATGGATGAAATATAGAGTACATTCCATTTGGAATTAAACGCAATCAAATTTTGTATCAGAACATTTTGTTGAAAACTCAGATAACCAAATCGAGAATATGTACAAAAATTTGAAATTGGATCAAACCATTGGTCATGTGGAAAGTATGAAAACAATATTCAGCATAAGGATTTTGTGGCCAAGGGTTTGATCATTAGACGTCAAAATATACAGTAAATCCATAATTTTCTCGACTGTTATTTGCATAAAAACCGAACTGTACAATCCTATGGTTTTTCAATACTTCATGTTTTCCCGAAGTTTCATTTTCCTCATTATTAGTGTTTCACAAACTGGTGTTCCAAGATTTAAATTGCAAATTTCGAAAATCCTGAAAAAATAATAAAGAGCTTTTAGTAATCCACATTTGTGAAAGAAAACTGGAAAAATTGACAAACAATGATTTCCGCTGCATTCCAACATTGCAAATTTAAAACGCATACAATTCAACTCTGTCCATCTGCAATTTTATTTTGGATCAATTGAAAATTTTATATCGAATGACTGAGGATAAAGCGATAAGTTGAAGGAATTGGTGGCTACTTCCAACAAAGTAAAATGTTTGCAGGTTGCGCAACCTATCAGGAGACGGTTGCGGCAGCGCTGGTGGTGGAGGAGGAACAACAAATCTAATAACTCCTCGCTACCAACTGGCCGAGCATAGATACGGTCGCGAGGAGATGCTCGCACTTTTTGATCGTAATTGCAAACCGCCGGAACATCTGCCCAGCCTCCATATTTTCATTGAGAAGACTCAGCTTCCATTGGCGCTTATACCTATGACAGAGGACGAAACCGTAAGTTCACGAATGCCTAAGGTTATTCGAAATATCTCTTGTCTCTCAGCTCCACTGATAATTCGGCGGATCTTTGAGTCATTGCAGTATTCTACAACGAAACCTTCGTTCAGTCATGAATTTATTAAGAAACAAATGGATAACCCTTTTTAGCCCTGGAAGTACAAAAAAAAATCGCCAGTGTCTACCCGAATATCCCAAAACCTCACGAAAATATTTGCAATCATTTTCACGTCTCTTGCAACCGAGATTCGAGTTCTAGCTAACGTTGCATCCACTCAGAAATCGTACAATGAATATTATTGGTGCCATCTCTCTGTTACACGCTTGGATGTTGTGTCTTATATTAGGAAGTGTGTCATTTAGATCTAAAAATACGCCACTCTGGAGCCCTTGCGCCAGACTTCGAGATGATACTCGAATCTATTTTATCGTCCTTTGCTTTGCCGAGATCGCTAATATCGGAGATTCACAAGAATGACGGAAGTTGGCGCATACGTTTGAAAAAATGACGGTGATTTTGAGAGTTTAGTAACGAAGATTGACGGTCAATAGCTTTCTATATCAATGTCCCTTGGCCATTTTAGCAGGGCTTTTCGATAATCAGTGGCTGGTTACCATTTTTGTTTGTGAATACCCTGGAACGAGAATATAACGAATATTGTTGGATCGAATCGGCAGAGGCTGTGGAACGGCGGAATAGCAACTCTCACTGGTGCGGGACGCGGGAGAGGGGGGAGTGTCGATCGCGGAGGGCGCATAAGAACGAGTCGGGGTATGCTGTATTCCTACTATCCACGTGGAATCGGTTACGACGATTCGGGAGATGGGAATCGTATAGAGTCACAATCCTATCAGGTAACGCGTAATCAACGTGATGGATCTCAATATTAATTGTTGGGTCGTGTACATCACCAATAAAACAAAGATAACGCATTTCCTTCCGTTCTCTGCAGTCAAGAAGCCGACCCTTCGATAGATCACAGAGTGAACGCGGCTGGTCCGAGAGAAACGGGATTTCAGATCCGGGCGAGTGGAACGGCTCGACAAGCCCGAGAAAGGAACTCAGCAGGGGAACCAGTGGCGGTTCATTCATGGAGGGTAATTGGCGACGACAACGTATCGCTGGCGAAGATGACGAAGGCTGGCGCGTCGCGTCGCACAATCGCGGGGAAAAATGGGGTGAGACACGCGGAAGAATGATAAAAATACAACGGATCAAGGATTATCTTTGTCGACGAGGAGAAAGAAAAACGGAAATCTTCCTTTCAGTGAGGGGTAGTTGGCGCGATGGAGGTGGTTCGGACAGGGCTAGAATGGAGAAACCAGAAGGCGAGGGTGAAGATATTCGAGGTGGCGGGGGACGCTGGGATCCGCGGGGGAGTCACAGATCATCCCACGACTCGTCCCATCATCATCCAACCCGGACTTCTCGTACCTGGGAACCCAATCATCACGACATCCATGACAATCTACCTGAATGGTAATTACAGCAACCTTAACGTGTTACACGAACCCAAACGAACTTATCATTATTCAAGAATTTTTAGGAGTGATCGTCGCTCGATGTGTACGTTTTAATCGCTCGATGAATCTTCCAGGGCTACGGAGAATCCGAGCGAAAGCGGTGGAAGTTTCGACGCGTCAGGAGCGTTTCACGGTGGAATGTATTCGGACGATGACGAGGACGGCGGTGTTGGGAGTCGCGGTGGTCAGGGACCGGTTAGAACAAGACGGGTTTCAGAGGGAAACGCGACCGGAAATAGCGGCAAACCGAGCACCGGTAAACCTATGTCTTACAGCAACAGCTCAAGCTCGAATCGTCATGTGACTACGACCGCGAGTCCCGCTAATCGCGAGAGACCAAAGTCTCTCCATCCCTTCGAGGATAAAGAGGCGCCAGTCGAGCAGCAGGAGAGACGAAGTATTTCACCCACTAAAGGATCGGCTATTCAGCAGCAACAGTCCCAACAGCAACAGCTCCAACAACCGCCAACAAACAAATCGTCGCCACCAGCGAGCGGTATGATTACGAGGAAGGTTCAAAGCTCGGCCAATCTCGTCAAAGCGAACGAGGTCAATCCGACACAGGGACCCCAACGTTCGAAATCGTTCGTCGAGCAGCCACAACGAAAATTACCAGCCAAGCCGGAAATTAACACTCACGATCCCGCCATACTAGCTGCAAGTCAAAAAGCTTCCATACCAACATCAACGGAACCTCGAATCGTCAACAAACCCGAAATCAACGAAAGCCCTCAACAAAAGCCCGACGATGATTTCGACAGAATGAAGGAGGAGGCCGATATGCTCGTCGCGAAGCTCATGGCTGATGAGGAAAGCCACAAGGAGGAAGCCGCCAACGTTGTCCCGAATTCATCCACGAATCATGTTCCTCCGATGCCCGCTAATGCTCAACAGGAGAAATGGTTCTATCGGGATCCACAAGGCGAAGTTCAGGGACCCTTCTTGGCTAATGAAATGGCTGAGTGGTGTAAAGCCGGCTATTTCACCGCTGGTCTCATGGTCAGAAGAACGTGCGACGAGAGATACGCGACTCTCGGTGATTTAATGAAAATGTGCGGCGGTCGCGTTCCCTTTGCACCTGGACCACCTATACCTCCTTTGAAAGTAAGCGGATACTGGAAAAAAGACGATTAAGGGGGTGTATCAGAGGAAATTGCGAAAATATGTTAAATCGAATTTGCGGGATTTTCGTGGCTCAGGTCTAACGCAGAAAATTTGGAACATTAATTTGAAACGCCAATCAATTCGTATTTTTCTTTCTCTGATTTAAAACGAAAATCTCCAACAATTAGTAATTTCCTCCAGGAAATTGGTCATGTTTTACGTCGTTGACGTATGGCGATAGACATAATACGATCAAAATACTCTAAGCTCATTCGCAGAGATATACGAATACGATATGTACCCAAATTCATACAGAAGTAACGGAGCTTGAATTAATTCGTTGAATTCCAGTTGACGGAACCACTACCCATCCCACCTGTCGTACCGAACGCTGTACCGGCTGGAATACCTGGCAGTGCCTTACCCAAGCCCGGAATGGAAAGTCCTCTTCTTCTGCTGCAGTATCAGCAGATGCGATTGTTGCAAAATCAGCAGTTACTACTGCGGCAGTTGAAGGCATCAGCAATAGCGAAACTCTCGCAATCCGATCATTGGGCGAATTTGAGTCCGGTGGAGCAGAATCAATTGATACTGCAGTACGTTATGCAGGATTCGGAAGCCCGTGATATGCCGATGTCGGCCGCTCATACCTTCGCGCCATTACTCACTCCACCGCCCACCAATCCTGTGATGCAGTTGTTCAATCAGATGCAACAGGTAAAAAAAACCCGGATCCAAGTGTTACAAATCGGTTTGCCATCATCATATTCATTGTCATTCTCTTTCTGTCCTAAAAAAAAGGCCAAATCTCAGGCTGACAATCATCATCCACCTCATACAGCGGCGCCTGTTCATCCCGAGCCTGTAGATCCCATTCAACAGCTGATCCAACAAATGGGCGGCATACAGAATCTCCCGACACCACCGCAAACCGGTCTTAATCCTCCGATACCGGTACCCCAACCGCCCCAGGATGACAATCCAATAAAGTCGTTGCTGCGTCAACTGAACGTCAACGCTAACGGGCATCCTCAGGCGCACCCAATGGAATCGGTGTGGCCTCAACCACCGCCACAAATGAATCCTCAATTCGCGACGCAAAATTGGCTCGCTCAGGTGATTAATGGACGCGTTCCATCCGAGTCGATCCAACAAGCCGAAAAAATAATGAAGGATCATACGATTGAAGTATTCCAGATATTCTTCAATGTTATCCAGTCGATCGTTTGTTTCACAGGTCGGACCGGTACCAACGATGCCACCTGGTCAAATGCCCAATTCTCTATGGGATTTACACACTAAAGAAATGAAGACTGAACAACAAATATTAGTGAGCATCCCCACTGTTCCAGGAATCCTGACGTCCCCTTCGTAATCCGCTAATGATACAAATTGCCCGCAGGAGGAGCAGAACATTAGGATACAGGAGGATAGGAAAAAGGAAGAAATGCGCAAGCAGGAGGAGCTCCAACGTCAAGCCGAGGGTGAAAACGCAAAGAGAAAATTGGAAGAGGATCAAGCTCGACAGATCGAGGAAGCTAAGCGCAAAGAGGAGGAAAAGAAGCGCAAGGACGAGGAGAAGAGAAGGAAGGAGGAAGAAAAACGTAAACAAGAGGAAGAGCTTAAGAAAAAGGAGGAGAAGAAACGTAAGGAGGAGGAACGAAAGCGGGAGGAGAAACGCAAACTCGATGAAGAAAATAATCGGAAGAAGCAGGAAGAAGAGAAGAAGAAACGTGAAGAGTTGAAGAGACAAGAAGAGAAACAGAGGAAAGAGGAAGAGAAGCGAAAGAAGTTGGAAGAGGAGCAAAAACGACAGGAAGAAGAGAGACTCAAGTGAGAACCTCGAACCTTCCATCCTCTATCGTTCTAAAATGTGAAACTTCTTTGTTTTACTTTTACTAAACTTCACTGTGACTTCGCAGGAACGAGGAAGAAGCACGACAGAAAGCTGCAGCCGAGGAGCAAGCCCGTCGGGCCGAGCAGAGGCGACGAGAGGCCGAAGCACTGAAGAAACTTCAGGAACGTAGCAAAGCACCGTGGGCTCAAGCTCCTCAAGCACCAGCACCGACTTCTCAGACCTCTCTTGCCGAAATTCAAAGGCTCGAACGTGAAAAGAAAGCGGTGAGTTATTTACGAACTATCAAATAATCACACAAACAAAAAATCAAATACTTTGAACCTCACGTGCCGTACATGGCGACTTAACACTGCTACTGTCAGATCAATAATAATAACCCGTAATATTTTACCACAATCATTTTTTTTAACATAAATCAACCCTAATATTTAACATAAAACAATCGTCTTTTAAAGTTATAATTCATTTATATAATACACTTTTTTGTAGGATATTTAATTACAATACATTTCTCGAATTTATAACGCATTCCCGTTGATGTTGTTTGAAGTACTAAAGAAAAATTTGTATGACCTCCAACACGTCCAATGATTCATCAATCTGGGTCTGCTAAATCTATCCTGCCATATTTCGACACGCGAAGTTTGTTACGCTGAGGATTAAAAACGACGAGACACGACTTAGACACGAGAGTCAATTATTCCATCACGAATCATTGATTCAATAATTCAATAACGAATTTCAGGAGATGCAGCGATTCCAGCAAATGATAAATCAGCAAATGGAACAGCGCAAGGCGGCGGAGGCAGCGCAGGAAGCTTCCGCCCTCGATTCGTCGAAGCGTTTGCAATTCAAATGGGCGGAAAAAGCAACGCCAGCCAATAAGCAACCTCAGGTCAAGAGTTTCGCTCAAATACAACAGGAGGAACAAGAACACATAGCGAAAGTGAAGGTAATCGCGATATTCTTCATTTTATTTATATCTCGTTCTCGGCGGTATGGGAAAAATGTATAATCGATCAAAACGATAATTGGTTGCAGCAACAGGAAAAAGAACGGCAGGAAAAGGTCAGTCAGGAGTCCGCGATCGCATTGCAAAACGCCGGTATATGGGGCACAGCGTCCCAGTCTCTTAATTGGTCGAGCTCCTCGAATTCCGGCAGTCAAGCGTGGACTGGTAGCTCTGCCGGTGCTGGAGGCTTTTGGGACGAACCAGCGCCCTCAAAACCGGCAGTCGTCGCCAAGCAAACTGCCCCGAAACAACCACCCGTCGCTGCTAAACCAACCACCGCTAATACCACGCAACAGCAACAGCAACAACAACAACAACAGAATAACAAAGTTAACAAGAGCAAAACAAAGAAAGACGAGGAAGTCGTGAAGAAGCTCTTTGAGAGCAACACTGCCAAAACGGATGACTTTAGTCAATGGTGCACCAAAACATTGAGTGGATTCCGATCATCCGTGGATAGTAAGTCATTTTCGATCTCTTATTCGTGGCCCATATTAATCGTATTATCTATTTCTTCATTTTTTCCAGACAGTAACGTCATACGCGATCTCGAACGTAATTCACTTTTCCCTGTTCGTTCGTTGCTCTTCAGGGTACTTCTTATGAACACTTTTTTTTTAGTATTTTGAAGAGCATTTGAGGATATGTTTTATAATTTACGAAAATCTGTATACTTTATTATATCGTTATTTAATTAAAATATATATAACGAGTATACAAATCATGAATGATTTAATAGAAAATAAAGGACTGATAGTTCAATTGTATTACATAATATAATTGAACTAATATTATTTTGTTTTCTACTTAATTTTTTATAATGTGTGTACTCGTTTTATATTTATAACGTTATTATATATAATGATAACATTAATAATCGCGTAATCTTTTTTTTAATTCTTCCCTACATTTTTTAGCACTTACTTTACATTTTTTTTATTTCTTCACAGTTCCAACGTTCGTTGGCTTTTTGCGGGATATCGAGCCACCTTACGAGGTAGAAGAGTATGTTATAACGTATCTCGGAGATAACAAACGTAGCTACGAATTCGCGAAGCAATATCTCGAGAAGCGCAGTAAGTGGCGGTCGTCTCAGCGGCCACAGGCCGAGGCTGATGATCTCTGTAAACCAGCTCCTGCTATTAATCCAAACGCTCCAACCGAATTCCAAGAAGTCAAGGTACGCATTGTAAAAACTGGTACAATAATTATTTCTCAACGTATTTAGTATTGAGAATATGATCCACTTTACGAGATTGATTCACCTCTTTTGTTCTTTCTTCATTTCAGGGCAAAGCAAAAAAACCTAAGAAGGGTAAGATGTTCAAGGTCGACAACAGAATTCTCGGTTTTAGCGTAACAGCAGCGACCGATCGTATAAACGTTGGCGATCGAGATTACGGCGAGGGCGTCTGAGATGCTCTCTCGTTGAGCCGTTAACCGCGATTCGAAGAGATATTGTTCTCGCGCGCGACTCAAAAGGCTTTTCAAAGACGGTTCGTTATTTATTTATTTCCTTTCTTTTTCTTTATTTTTTTTTAACTTCTCTCTTTCTCTCGTTGCCACGTGATTCTCGAGGCCAATACGTACCTATCGGAATAACTCCGCTTGCGCGAATAAGATTTTCTGTGAAAATTACGATGGAGAACGTCCGATTATAGTACGTAGTCTCGTGTTCCGATAGTGATGAATGACGGGGCGATTCACGCATAATTTAAGAAATAGAGAAACGCAGGAGGGATAAGCGGAATAACTGTGTGTGTGTGTGAGAGAGAGAGAGAGAGAAAGCGAGAGAGTGAGAGAGTGAGATGGCTCTGTTAACGTGGTAACGAAAAAGAATCGAAAAAAAACATCCAAAAAAAAAAACAACAACAGTGTTTCTCGTTTTCATGGAAGCAACTATTTGGTGATCCAAACTTGTATTGTACATAATGTTCGAACGAGGACATTTGACTTATCGATGTCAAATTATCATGACTAGTGTAAGACGTTCTGTATCGAAGAGTTTTTTAATGCTGTTACTTTCGATGCGTGTACCCAAGATAAACGTTTAAAAGCAACAACAACAATAACAACAACAACAACAACATCATCATCATCAACAATAAGCAGAAAAGAAAACAAAAGAAATTGAAAATGCAGTACGACGGAGGGGTCGTGTCGTATGCGGCATTACCCCGAATCGCTAAACGCAATGGCAATCGACGAAATAACATTGGTTGTTCTTGGCAAATATAAAACGCAGAGTAATAATGTTCAACGGTAAATCGTTTTTTAAACCTGGCTCTTTCTAATCCAATTGCGAAAATCCCTTGAATAATACAAACGAACAGAAAGGAGACTTTGATCGAAGGATCAAAGCTGATTAAACAAGTGTTCGTCCCGTAGTCGTAGACTCGAGTTGCCCTTACTTTCTTTTCTTCTTTCTTATATTTTGTCCTCATCGCACGCACGTATATATAAAAAATCTTGCGAAAATTTAACAATTTTATCCGAGCAAATGTTTTATGAATGCGACGAGCTGTACTTTGGCCGAACAGAGTGAATTCGTCGCGCATTGCCTCAATGCGAGAAAAGCTTTTGCACCGATTTCAATGTCGAGGGCGAAACCCGAGAAATCCTCTCTTCCGCGCCCGCCACGTTTCCCGCTCTAGCAAACATGTACATAGCATTCTCGACTTGAACGTGAAGTTGCGATCCGCGCATTTCAACGAGCAGCCGGATTTATGCTCAAAGAAACGTAGGTTAAATTAACGTGAAAAAGATAAATACGTACGAATCTCTCTTCACCCTTCTAGATGGATAATAATGCGTAAAGAGAAAAAAAAACGGTAATTGACTTTCGTAGGATCACCATAAGCAACAATTCATTCGAAAGGAACGAAAAGAGCGATGTCGAGGTAAATAAATAGCAGTAGGAAAACTCCAATGGATTTTTTGTAAATTTGTCTATTACTCTCAAACCCCATCTCTTGATTTTAATATCAGCCGATTCGAACGAACGATTGGGAGCCTTTCGAAATACCGCCAATTTTTAAAAAGCGTAAAGAGGGGATCGAAGGGGGATAAAAAATAGAGCCATGTTCGCACTTCCGTCAAGACGCGTTCCAGGCGGTTACGTTACCTGGAGGCAAAGGCCGTTCCGCCCTCGAAATGTTTATGTATAAATAGGTAGATGTAAAAAACAGAAAGTATAACGCAGTGATGGTCGCACGATGCGGGATAAAATCGATTGATATTATGTATTATTATTATTATTATTATTATTATTACTATCATTATTGTATCTAAACGTACAGAACGAAAAAAATAAATATTATTATATTTTCGATCCGGCATTACCGAAAGGTTTGCCATTCGTTACTTTCTTTTTTCGTCTCTTCGTTTTCGCAACTAAATTTATTCCTTGAACGTTGCTTGCTGTTCTTTTTTTAATTTAATTTAATTTTTTTTGGATTTGTGTTTCGTCATTCTATGTTCAGGAGCAGAACGTACATAGACAAGAAGGACATTGTACTGTTGGGTGATTACCGTGTTACTTTGTACTGTACGATACGATGCTTGGCGTTTGGTATAAGGCTAGCGATCGTTGTATTATAGTGATTTACACATTTTCCATATTTAGCGAGAAAAAAAACTAAGTGCTTGTTTCATACAGGACGGGGATGAGAATGATTTGTATGGCGGCAAATTATAAGCGTTTAACAAGAAATGGAAGGTACGTAAAACAAGCGAATACGTTGGTTTGAAAAACGTGGCGGATTGGTGAATAGCAAATATGTAACGTGTTGAACATTTTGAGACACATACACTTCCGTGATGTCGAAAGTGGACGATTATTTTCCCACATCAATTTCACAGAGGAACGTTGCGATTGAGGGGAAACAAATTCGGGTTTTTGATGACCGAGGAATAGTTGCTACGAAAATTCCACTTCCGAAAGAAAACGAAATCTCAGGGAAAAAATACGTTTAAAGCTTCTTTCTTTCTTAATGTTACATTTCACACTCCAGTAAAATACCACGACCCTTATTGTAACACTCAAAGCGTTTTTCCCTTCACTCTGTGGATGTTAAGTTTGCATCGTTGGGATCCAATGAAAATCATTTTTTTTCCCCGTATATTCTCGGGGCGATTTCAGTTACGAAAATATATTAAAAAAAAACGTTTCTTTAGGATCCTTGGCGATTCAACGATAAATGCAGTTCATCATTTTGAAGAATAATAAAATTAAGAATTTGAAAATGTTAATTGCGTTGTGAACGATGTAAACTTCAATCCAATGTCACCCTAATACACCATTTGCTGTTTATCAAAATCTATTTTTTCTCATAATTATAGCACAAAATTTTGATATTTCAATGAAGCCTTTGCGCCGTTCTTAAACCTCCCGAGATATTATTATTCGGTGTTTTAAATATTTGTACAAATTGGCCTAGTTTTCGTTTCTTTTCAAGGAAAAGAGAAAACTGTTCGCTACCCCGTTTCAGGCAAAAGTTTCGTCATGATGAAAGTCGCACTCCGATGCTGAATGTGATGACTAACGGCGTTTGTGTTTCGTTACGATCTCGATCGCGAACTCTGCTTTCTTCTTTGTTCCCGCAACGCTGGCTCGCTTTGACTGCGAACGTAGTCCTTCGCGATATCGATGTACTGGAAATGCAAAGAATGGATCATTCGAAGACGACCAGGAAAGACCATGGTTTTTCCATTTTCTTGGCCGCGCACTAAATTGGAAAAAGAAGATGGTCGAATTATATTCAACCGCTCACCTTTCGAGGCACGAAATACTCCAACATCTGAAGAATTATGTAGCAGAGAGAAACCACCAGTAAATAAGGCAGTACACCGCTGGTAAGGTAACTGGTGAGTTGTTGACCCAAATTTTTCTTCTCTTCGTTACGGACTAAATTGTAAACGATTTCGGTTCGACGAGTCACGTCGAACCAATTATAAAACGAGACTATCTTGTTGTGAACCTCGGACGGACACATCACATTGCCGGCTTGGTAATCCGTTATGGCACGCTCCAGACCCTTGATGAGCGCCGGCACTGTTGGCTCCACCAAATAAATAAGCTCCGGTGGCAATACTTCAGGAATTCCACCAACTCTCGTCGAAACGACTTGCAAGCTGCAGTTGTAGGGATAAAACAAAGATACCGTTAGCTCATCAACAATAAACCGGCGTCGATAAAAATTTCAAGTTGCAAATGTCCACGTTTTAATGTGGGGGAATTTGAAATAATTCTAGTCGAAACAACTCCTCCAAGTAAATCAGATTTAATGTTCATTAAGTTGAAATTATTTAGACGATCTTGTCCTTCAACTCATTTTGTTTATAAGCTCACATTTCGAAATCGAACGTATTGCGTTGCAGTTAGCAATCGTTAAGGGCAAGTAAGCGCGCAAGCGTACTTTTACGTTGAAGAAACCCGACTCTGGTGAACTTTGCATAAAAAGTTTATAAAAGTGCACTTATAGAGCCTCATGTGTTTTCATTGTAAATTCGTTTCAACCACGTCTGAGTAGAGTCCGCCAAATTGCAAACGTTGCGTCAGCTTTCTTCCAAATCGTATTGATAAGTATTGATAATAGACGAAAGTCTTTGTTAAATCGTTATCTGCTGAAAACGATTTCAATGGATGGATGATTCCAAATATATCAGCCAATTGGTAGTACGCTACCATGCTTTAAGCAATGGAATATTTAAAAAATATTTTCAAGCCTGATTTATATGATGTCTATATGCGGGTTCTGTAGCATTTGTTACTACTGCTTTATGGCTAATCTCACATTGCGCCCTATAGATAACGTGATTTAACAAACCCGCAGGATGCAGCTTCCACTATAGCCATACAGTAAGCTTCGGTCAAGCTCGTGTTCAAGAAAATATGGCCTTTGTTCAGAACGTGCTTGACCTGCGAATGTTCCAGTGAACCGAGCAACGTGACGCGGTGCTGCAACAAATTTCGCTCTCGTATTTCCTCTATCAACCATCTCTTGGGACCGTCACCTCCGATCAAAAACTGCACGTTCTCGTATCTCGAACATATTTCCAGTATCACATGGGCCAACAGGTCGACGCCCTTTCGGTACACGAGTCTCGATACAACGACTATTGTAACTGAAAAAAGAAAACATACCACATGTTGGAGAATGAACGAGCAAGACGTTGCATAAAAGTGCGGTTCACATGGGAGCAAAACTCTTCAGTAAATATTATCCCGTAGAGTAGTTCGAGACAGTAACTTTCCAGCTGCTATTTGAGATCCACACAAGAGCGAAACTTCCAAAAAGAATACTCGCATAAAAACAATCATGAAAGCACGTTCGAGAGCAACTTTCAGAATTTTTTGTCATGTGGATAGACATCTTAAGTTACGTAAGTTAAAGTAAATGTAAAACCAATTCTTCAGCCCTGCCCTCTGGGAGAAATTACATATAACTCACTACAATTATTCTTTCGCTTGCTGATGTCCGGTGTGAATAACGCTGTGTCTACAGCATTAGGGATCACCGAAACTCGATCTTTACACACTTTGGCACGCAACACCGTATTCTCTTTTCCGGTGTGAGAGACACAGATACAATGATTGCAATCGGCAAGGGACATCTCCAGGCATTTGTTAGTGAGAACGGCAGATGCATCAGCGAACCCGAAGAGGGAATGATCTGTGAAGACAGTCTGTGGAAAATTATGCCTGGTGTTAGAACAGACTCCATAAGATTGAAATCAGGTAAATCCGATCTTGTTATAAGGGAAGGTGGTTATCAGATAGAAGTCATGTAAATAATCAGGCTTATATTGACATTTTAGAAATTAAGACTTCACGTAGCCTCTAGCTGGAATCCATGATTCTTTGTAACAATATAGAGAATCGTTAAAGCTTCTATACTGAAATGTAATGTGTTATTTGTTACCTTCAGACCCATGAGTCTTCCGACCAGCATTCCCTCGTGAGCCAGCGCGGAGAATGCGGAATGCCCGTGAATAATCTCTATTTGTTCGCGTATGAATATATATCTGATCAATGGAATGGAACAGACCATCGTCGGGAGGACGCACTGATTATAGAAGACTCGAATCGGCAAGTAATACACCTGGAATTTACAAAATTATAATCCCTGAAGCTGATCGAAAAATGATCTATGAAGCAATCGGAGTTTACAACTAGACTTGTTTGCTGTCCTACCTTGAGGCCATTCGTCATGTAACGCACGCCCACTCGGTCACCGTAAGAATGAGTGAGGACGACAACTTTGTGACCTCGACCGAGCAAACACTGCGAAAGATTGAATATGTGCTCCTCCACCCCTCCCATATTGGGATAAAAAAAATCGGATACCATGCTAGAAAAATTGTGATCGGGTCACATTAATAACAAAAACGACTGACTTTAGCCTGGATGAAAGGCAAAGTCATGAATCGGTTGAGGTTATGTGACCGTTCTCATGCTTTTAGAAAATCGGAAAATTGAAGAATCAAATATCGTACCCACCATATTCGATATTTAATATGTTCCATATTATAAATCTACTATCTCACTAACATAGTGAATCTTTTTCTCCGACTAGCTTCATCCTTTGGTTAAAACCCGTGCGAATCGAGCGCCATTTTTGTTTAGGTAAATAGGTCCCGCACGCGCGTGGAAGCGCGACTCATACTCGTATAGAAATCGGTATCGACAAACAGAACCCCCTGATAAGATATTCTGTGACTTCGTCATTCTGGATTTTTGCTAATTTACGTCTTGGGTAAAGTTTGTGAGGTTATTGGATGATTATCTTTCGAGTGTACGCGTTGAAGGCGCGGAATCAGCTACTTTCGCTAAAAAGCGTCTTGGCTGGTTAAAAGGAAATAGAATCTGTACTATGTGACACACGAGCGCGATAGAGATAGCTGATATGTTCGAACCCAGATTTCTCGAAGATAAATAATTCTTCATATCAATAAAACTGAAGAGCTTCGTGTCTATGGATTTTACAAAGCTTGATGCACGAAATGTCCCTAAAAACTTAAGCGTCGATAAAAAAGTACTGAACTCAGAAAATTGTGAGGTTATGACGAACTCCCAGCTGTCAACAGTTCCTCGATAGTTCGGTTTCCTCCTATTTTCCATTCTCGATGCCAATCGTCGTCGATTTTTTAATGACGTATTGCTTCATCAGTTCTTGAAATGAAAAATGTGCCCATTGGCTTAATTCCTGGTAGCAGCGGTGTGCAATGGATCATTGTTGATACTACTTTCGTTTTTTGGGTTTCTTTTTCAACAGTTAGTTGAACGTTTACTTTGTTTGCAATGCTATAAGGCCTACACCAGCAAACGTGCTGCTGAGAGTAAAACTTGACAAAAGTATATGACCAAGTGTGCCGATTTGATCAATACCGGTATAACTACTAATTCCCCAACTGCTCCGGAATTTCATATCACTATGATCCATGTCAGATGATCCCTTGAGTACATCAGCCTTCCTGCTTTCAATGTCAGTTTTATATTCTGAATGAGGCAAAAATAACAATCTCCCTGCTATAAGAACTCAGGGATTTCATTAACTTCATGAAGAAAATGAAGCAATCATTCTTCACTCATAATCAGAAAAGCTGAGTTTACTGCTGTACAAACTTCTTGGAAATAATTTCTTTGTAACCCGATTCTCTTTACCAAAAATTCTATTCTAATCTTCGGCTGCTTTTTCTGCCATTTGGAATATCCCTTTTTTTTTATTAGGCAGTTTCATATGAAACTGCTGATTTTTAAGTCATAAGGAAGATGGTGCCTGGATGCCAAACTAGGACATTTCTGTACTCTCAGTATGGCTGATGACAAGAAATAATCTTAGTCCGTTTTTCAGACAACTATTGGATCCCACTGCAGAAACGAATCCGATGTCTGTGAAGGAAATCCAGTGGTTTAGTCATTTTTTTTTAGCCATAGCTTTTCGTCAATCTCCGTGGGAATTGTCAATATTAATATCAAAGAAAAGGATAGCTATTGCCCCTGACCAGTTTAACATGAAATAATGATTAAAAGATAGAAAAATTAATACTTCAATCACTCGAATCTACATACGTAATTGTTATGCTGAAAACATGAGTTATCCAAAAATAAAATTATGAGTTTGTTGCGCTTCCTCGGAACTAATATTCAAATTGGCAGAACCAGGTTTTGAAATTATGCATAAAGCCATATTCGGCTAAGATATAAGATGGCTTTAAACTTGGCACGAGTATTATCATTTGCTTGTTGCACAAATCGTAAGGTTCTTTAGCTGCAAGTTGAAATTATGGAATTTCAGTATTGGGTAGACGGATCGTAAAATGAAAATAAATTCGATAAGAAAAAAGCACTGCGGATTCTTCAGTGACAGCAGTGTCAAAATCTTTTTTTTTATGCCTATACTTCATGTCGAAATGCTGTTTCTTGGATCAGTACCGTACGCAAACACGCCTAAATACCCGGTACGGCGTACTCCATCAGAATAGTATACGAATGGTACGTGGTGTTATTTGGTTACATGTTAAAGTCTACGAAGGTCATATTTGATGATTATCTTTCGAGGGTACGCATAGAAGGGTTCGGAGTCAGCTGATTTTCGCGGCAAAGCGACTCGACCTTATCGATGCGTCGAAAATAAAAGTGATCGGACATGTCGACGACCGCACGGCGAATTGACAGCCACCTCGTATCTACCACACGTGAAGTCAGTCAGCCATATTCCCATCATCTTCTGTCAAACTAGCGCGCAAGATAAATTCAACGGACGCCATTTTAAGAAGGGCATAGTATCACACGGTAGAGCGCCATTTCGCCCTCTCTCTCTCTCTCTTTCTCTCTCTCGCTCGCACGCTCGCGGCGCAACATCAATAAGCCGTTCAGCTGTTTCGTGCAGACGATGCTCCGGTACGCGGTGACACCCACACACTCGCCACTCGTGAAGTGTGTTTTTACGGAAACGGGTATATGTCGGGGTGAGGGGTGAAAACAACATCAAGAAATTCTCAAGAACGAAAACAACGCGACGCGGACTTGAGAGTACTGCATTCGCGATGTTTTATCAAAGATGCGGAGGCCGTATTAGCCTGACGAACAACAATTGCACGGCTCAAAGAAACTTCTCGAGTGACGATTTCGAATACGGACGTGTCTTCGGCGCTGAACCACTCGAGGACGATGAAATATTCGAGATCCGCATCGACAAGGTAACCCTAACAAAAGTCGTTTTGCAATAACGCCGAAAAACAAAAACAACATTTGAAGGCAAAAAAAAAATTCAGTTTTTGTAAAATTGCATTTTTGCAATATGGGTATTCCATGAGAGATTTTCATAGTTGATAGCTTAGATGCAGCAGACCATGATGTATCATGATGTCGGTAAACATCCACGACTGTAAATGATTCACGAATTTTCTTCGGAAACGCTTGCGTTCAGTGTTAGGATCGGACGGTCTAGATGGTAGCATTTTCTTAATTGCTTCCAGCACTGTTCATTGTTTTGTAACTTATTGGCTAATGATAAGATCAAGGTGATACATTTCCTTTTGGTTCACTTCTTTTCGATATTTCCAATCTTTGGTGGTTTTCGCAGTACCTGTTTCCATAAATTCAACACGTTTGATTATTTCCCTTGCACATGTTTGTTAGATCACTTCAGGCAGCGGTCGTATCGAAATTGGAATAACGACTATTGATCCGGAGTCGGTGAAGCTGCTGCCATGGGCAATCAACTTACATCGAGATTTATGGATGATGACGAGATCAGGAGTCATCCGCGGGTTGGATTTAATAACGGATCCGAGCTATGGAGCTCGCACAGCAACCCTCAAAGAGGGAAATACTCTTGGCGTTATGAGAACGTCCAATGTGAGTAAAAGAAATACAGTTTTGAGAGTTAGTAGCAAAGTTTGCATCGTTGGAACGTAACGATATTTTGTTTCATCCGTCGCTTGTTTATTTCTCTCTTTGAGTAAAACATTTTTTTCATAAATTGATATTGTAAGTTTATAATAAAAATAGATAGGTATGGTTGGTATTCACAGATTAAATGGTACACAAGAACGTTTAAATTAGAAAGAATTAATCTTCTTTGCAGTCCAAGGATGTGAAGTTCACCATTGTTTTTATAAATGTACAGAGCAAGTGAATGAGTAGAAGTAAATGGAGGTGGAAGAGTTTATGATTTTTTAATTCAATAATGATAACGATAATACGATATACATTGGCTATGATTTATATGATATTATTTCAAATATAGAGTAGATATGTCGTTTAATTCCATTATCAATCGACTTTAAGCTTCGCAGTATATATCATTAGACTTTTATGATTATTATTAATATAAAATTCACTATTCATTATAAAACTTATAGTATTTGAATCCTTACTTACCAATTTCAGTGATTCAGTTATCACAAATCAGTGATGAAGTTCCACATCAGTAAATAAGAATTTATATTTTATATTTGAAATATGTCCTGTGAAGATCGCATCAATCGTCGTCCTCCTTTGTATGAGGTCGTTATAGTTTTACTGCTTTCCGTAATACCACAATTCAGACTAAACGAAACCCAAATAAGCGAAAACATACTTAAATTTATATATTTGGGTTTGTTCGGATTTCGGTAAGAGTTACATGCACATCTTTTTTACAGAACGAATTAGTATTTTTTATCAACGGAGAATCTCTGGGCGTAGCAGCGACGAATATACCGTCCCGTGTGTTCGCGGTCGTTGATATGTACGGAAACGTCATACAAGTGACTATAACGCGACCAAGGCGAACGATGATGACGAACGAGCCAATGGACGAGTCCGAGTCTGCGAACAACGCTTTCTCAATGGGCGAGCCTTCGAATTCATCGTCGACCAACTTGGTCGCGAATCTCAATGTCAATCTCAACGTTAACATGAATGTCAATCTACCGAAAAATCCAAGTATCGCCGCTATACGCGAAGACCGCTTGAGATTCCACGAGAGGGTTGGTTCCCTCATAAAGTTATCGAACAACGCGAGAACCGCCGAGAGAAGGAGACCCCTCGACGAGTTCAATAACGGTGTCGTTATGACCCACAGACCGTTGCGAGAGAACGAGTTGTTCGAGGTAAGTCAACGATTTTTTTCAACTAAGAAGGGTTTAAAAGTGTATTATTTATTAATATAATTTCGTTCCTAATCGACGATTTGCAGGGAGCCTCCTCTTTAATTCATCATTTTCATTGCTTTTAAAGATGTGAAAGTACCTTGAATTTCCTACGAGAAGTTTTTCAGTCCATGATGTAAAATCTCAGAAATCCCGACGATTTCATTGCAATAACATATTTCCAATCTTGATTCCGGATTTGTGAACGAATTATTTCTGATGTGGATGAAAATTTCTTGTTTCAGATTCGGATAGACAGGCTCGTTGATAAATGGTCCGGGAGTATAGAAGTTGGTGTTACGAGTCATAGTCCAACGGCTCTCGAATTTCCAGCGACCATGACGAATATGCGATCTGGAACGACGATGATGTCCGGATGTGGGATACTCATGAACGGGAAAGGTATCCGAAGAGAATACGGTGAAATAAACCTTGACGAACTTAGAGTGAGTTTGAACATGTTTTTCTCAGTTTTCCTGTTTCCGTTGTGAATGATCAAATCAAGATTTCTATTTTCTATACGTTATTTAGTTTTTCTCCACATTCGCTCGTACTTTTGTGTTAACGAAGATCGTTATTCGTAGGAAGGGGACAGAGTAGGAATGATACGAAGAAGCAACGGGAATCTTCATTACCTGATAAACGGTTTAGATCAGGGAGTAGCAGCGAAAGTACCGAGTGGCGTTTACGGTGTCGTCGAGCTTTACGGTATGACCGTCAAAGTGACGATAGTCGATCGTGACGAGCGGGAAGAACAAAATCTCGTAACAAGACGAAACACGCTGCATCTGCAAGGCCTCGATGGTGCGATTTCGTATTATTCTCGATTCCCCATTTTTCTCGGTTTCATCGATTCTTTGATGCATCTTATTTTTTTTTTCTTTCATTTGATTTCGGCAGAAGTCGGCGACGAAGAGCCACTCGACCGACTGACTTTCCATCCGTGTTGCGGCACACATGCCGATGTTATCAATAATGGACGAACTGCCCATCGGCCTAAGTACGCGTCCCATGAAAAATCACTGAAAATCTTTTCGTCTTGAGAGTTTTTTAAATCTTTTCCGACTGATGGTTCCACTTTTACATTTTTCCTGTTTCAGCGCTATGGACGACTTCAACAACGGTGTGGTATTGACAATGAGGCCTCTGCGACCAAACGAGCTGTTCGAAGTAAGACTTGACAAAATCGTAACCAAATGGGCCGGCTCGATTGAGATCGGCGTTACTACTCATTCCCCAACTGAGCTGGAATTTCCATTCACCATGACCAACGTCAGGTAACGCACTTGCATATACCAGTCATACCTCGAAAGTTGGCCGCATCATTTTCTCTAATCTCGAACGTCGGGAACGTGATCGTAGATCAGGAACATGGATAATGACCGGAAATGGAGTGATGCACAACGGAACGACGATCATCGAGCAGTACGGCCAAAATCTTGATAGACTGTTGGTCGGCGATCGCGTTGGTGTCATGAGAAAAGACAACGCCACCGTGCATTTCTTCGTCAATGGAGTCGATCAGGGAGCTGCAGCAGTTGGCGTCCCCGAAAGAGTCTATGGCGTCGTAGATCTCTACGGTCAAGCGACTCAAGTGTCAATCGTCGATAATACGGATTTTTATACTCCGACAACAAACAATTCCAGTTTCAGCAACACCACGCTGTACAGGTGAGATCATCGTTTTGGGATCCCTTCACCGCTGAAAAACCTACCGATTTCATTATGTCCCCAACAGAGTGTTTGTACTATTCTCATCAAACTTTAAAAATCAGAAAACATTACTTGAAGCAACTTCAAGTATCGACAAGTAAAATGATTCACTGAAGGATAATCACATTTCGGGGAAAACAGAAAAACGGTATTTAGTTTGACAAGTTTGGAAGGATTCTTAATTTTAAACAATTCAATATTATCTTCTTTATTTCGGGAGCAAGAAATTCCTTTCTAAGCGGAGTAATTCCAATATCAGTCTGCAGCCAAAAAAGGAATCACGTTTCCGGAATCTCGGTTATGAGAAAATCGTTGATTTGGCTCATTGAAGCTTTTCAATCGTCAACAGTGATCTGCGTTTTCACCACGTTCACGGGAAACACGCGAGGATAACGAACAACGGTTTGACGGCATCGAGAATCCGCGCCCTCGGGGAATTCAACGAGGCGATCGTGATAGCCAACAGAGCATTGAGGGATGGTGAATTGTTCGAGGTATCGATCGACAAGATGGTAGGCCGTTGGTCGGGCGCTATAGAAGCCGGTGTAACCGCCATAAGACCGGACGAGCTGGAATTCCCGTCGACGATGACGGACATCGATCACGACACGTGGATGCTTTCCGGGTCGACGGTGATGAGAGACGGCGTTACTCTTCGCAATCATTATGCCTGCGATTTGGACAAGTTGACGGAGGGTAACAGGATCGGCATGATGCGTTGCGCAGATTCGAGTCTTCATTATTATTTGGATGGCGTTGACCAGGGGGCTGCCTGCACTGGATTACCTCCTCACGTTTATCCGGTTATCGATTTGTACGCTCAATGCGCTCAGGTATTCAAATCCGACCGCAGAGAGTCTTTTTAAAAAACAATTTCTTATCTCATACTTTGAACAATCGAAAATTACGTAAACATTTATTTTTGCAGGTTACAATCGTCCTGCCAGAAAGACGAGACACGATGACCCAGCAATTCGTGCCATCGGAAAACAGCACGAGCCAACAACCCACATCCGTTTTACAGCCTCAACCCCAGACTGAGATCGTCCACAAATTTCACCAATCTGCCGGCCTCTATCTATTATTGAACAGCGACAGATTCATCGCGGCACGATGCAAGACTTGCAACAGTACTATCTTGGTGAGCGAACTGCCGCTCGAGAGCAACGAACTGGTCGAAGTCTCGATCGAGGAAATCGCTCCTGAATGGAGCGGTTCCCTCAAAATTGGAGTTCTCAGCAACGAGACCAGCAATTGGTTCACGTCGATGGGTCTCGTGCCTGGGATGACGACTATTCCGCCTGAAGCATGGTATTTGACAGGTGACTGACGATATCAGTGATTGTAAAATTCCTGCCTTGTATGAAAGAACGCGATTCAACGGATTAGACATATTGCAGGAGTAGTGAATAGCGAAATGAACATTCAATACTTTTATCGCATCCTTATTTCACATGTGCGATATTAGTTTGGTTTTTTTTTCATGTGATAGTTTTTCACATTTAATCGACACGTGTTGAATGAACTACTTGGCGTGCAGACATTTTTACCAAGGCGTAACGGAAACGTGCTTGAGCAGGTTTCCGAATTACTTAAAACGAGTTTGACCGGACTAATTTGCAAGACAGAACACGAACCTGAGAAGTTTTATAAAATTATAACGTAAAATTTATCATAATCATTTTTCCCAAATTTGGGAACGTTCCAACACGTTTACTTTTCCTCAATGATGAATAATTACAGCGCGAAATGTTTTTTTAGAATGAGAGTGCATAGTAAATGAATTAAGGGACAAAGTTTTATAAACAACCCAATTATCATGAGCAATCTGATTTATTCAAAGTAATTCATTTGACCAGCATCTCGCAATTCTCCCTCATTGAATAATTGAATGTTTGCAAAAGTCGCGTTTTATTTTATATTCTAAAAAAACCAAGAGCCTCTCGTGAAAATTAGCTACAGGCTTCACGCTTTTTTTAATCCGACACCGCTGAAAGCCTACAACGTGAATTTTCATTCGCAAATAAAACCCAACAGGTAACGACGTGCGTCACAGAGGCGAGGTTCTTTGCCCGAACTACTGTCCGAATTTGGACTGGCTCCGGGAGGACGACAAAGTCGGTCTCAAGCGAACCCCCGAGGGAAATCTGAAGTTCTACATAAATGGCGAGGACATGGGCGTAGCGGCTACGAATGTGCCGGAAATGGTCCACGTAATCGTCGAACTTTTCGGTAGTACGATCGCCGTTTGTATCACCAGTAGCAAACAACAAAGCACGGCGATATCTCCAAACGCGAGTCTTCGACTACAAGATTCTCTCGAGCTCTTGTTAGACCCAATGCCACCCACGATCATAAAGTAAGTTTTCACGATGTTGTTAACATTTTCGTAAAAAATCTTTCAACACCTAAAGTCCCGAAAAATCGTTCATTTTTTCAAATTTCTTTTAGCGATACCACAGTCGATACTTCGATCGATGGTTTCGAGGCTAAACTCTTGAGCGAAATGGCCGTCACACCGACACAGCCGATCAGTTCGTCCACCGGGGATTTAGACTGGGGTTACGAGTTTCACGAGAATCACGGACGGAACGTCGAACTGGAGAGAAAAACGAGGGCTCGAAGAGTCGCGAGTTACAATCAAGGTAAAATTCAACCCTGTTCGAGAAGAATTATGAATTTTGAGATTTTGTCAAATTTCGTATCGATTTAACTATTGCTCGTATCTCTGGTAGGTGTCTTGATGACGAGTCGACCCCTGATAAAGGGCAAGATATTTCAAGTCAGAGTTGACAAAGTCACCGATCGTTGGGTCTCCGGTGTTCTGTGCGGTGTTACTTGCATATCCCCGGAAAAAGCTAGTTTTCCCTTGACTGCGCTTGGCTTCAAGAAATACTCGTGGATCATATGCAGCGATTGGATGTCACACAATGGCACTAAGGTAACGGTGAACCCTCTGAAATACGGAAATATGATTTGCCTCGTGTCCTTGTTAAATCCTGTCAAATGAAATCAAGAGAAGATGGCGTGTCATCTTATATTATAAATCAAGCCGACGAAAGAAATTTCCGTTGTTTCAATCATAGAAAAAAAGAAGGTTTAAAGGTACCTCCACGAAGGCTTAAAAAACTAGGATAATCGTTTTATACACAAAATAATTTTTATTTTCAGATAAAGACTCGTTACGGCGCGGGTTTGGAGAACTTACAAGCCGGAAGTACAGTCGGTTTAGTTGTCGACGATGAGTCGCGTTTGCACTTGTACATAAACGGTGTGGACCAAGGAGTGGCAGCGACGGATATGCCGCCCTACGTTTACGCAGTGATCGACCTTTACGGTCAGTGCGAACAAATTTCAATAGTGGGTCCAACGGTGGATGCAACGTTTACGAGCAACGACGCGATAAACATGGCGATAGCCGGTACGCAAGATCGAACCGACGTAGAAATCAAGGACGTCGAGAATTCTCGTGAAAAAGCTGATTTGGAGTGTCACGAAAAGGAAAACGTACCCACGATACCCTCGTCTCTGAGCTTGAACACGGCGAGTCGTAGCAACGAGGATGCTCGCGAGATCGTTTCAGTCGAAGAGGCAACAACGACTCAGATGACTCCGCAAACGTCACACGGTTGCAACAATTCTAATAACGCACACAGCGTAAAATCGATGTCCAGTAGCGTACAATCGGACATCAACAATTCGGATAACGGCACGGAACTTAGCAAAGATCCAACGCGGGTCGATCTCATGACATCATCCAAGCTGAGGAATCAGCAACACTCGGTTGGTATGGTCGCGACGAACGATAGCAATACGATACCCAATAATGAGATAGGACACGATGAGATACGTCGCAACGAGTGCACCAATGTCGAGATAAACAACGCAACGAATATTAATATTAGAAACGGCTCGGTCGCAACGTCCAGCAATATGACGAATCTAAACACCGCGATCAATTCGATGAACGCTAATAACGCGATCAACGAGAGCATCGCTTCCAACAGCCAATTGAACAACATGACCGCCTCAAACTCGAATCCGAACAATTTGTCGACGAATATGTTGAACGCGTCGCAGGATGAAGCCTCGCACAATAGCACGAACAACATGACATCCAGCTTGCCCAATAACGTATCGTCGAGCTCACTCGAAACGCAAACCACCCCCACTAATCGGCAGTGTCCAATCGTTAACAATTGTAACGATATAATCGCGTTAACGCCTAATCAAAATTTACCGAGCCCGAGTCTACAGAATAACTCGTCGTCGGCTGGATCTCTGAGGATAACGTCGTTGCCGTCCACACCGATCGGTAATTGTCCAACATCACTGCCGTCGAAGAAATGCGAATATCTCAAGGCTTGCATCAGATTGAAAAAATCGCTCGTACTACCCGATGAGTTCTTCTCGTTCGACGAGGTCATCTGTTACTGCAACTCGTGCTACAAACTCGAAGCTGACAATGCAACGTGCAAAAAAGGCGATCCACCCGCTGAATTCGCTGTGCCAATCGGCTGGACGAGATTCCCTCTCAAACTAAGCATCAACGCTAATCAATATCCTCGAAGTACGACCGACAAGTGGCACGTTGCGTTTTATGGTACTCGCCTCGATTCTATCAGGTAAAAAAGCAATTTTCAGATATTGTTGTTTCTGTACGTCGACAATTCAAAGCTGATTTAACCCATTAACCGCCAAAATGAAATTAGCCATAATATATTGATGAAATGTTTATTTTTATATTATCTACAAACCAAAAGAACGAAAAAGTACAAAAAAAAATTTAAAAAAAAACATGATTAGGCTCCCCTTGAGGGGGGTGTACACAATTGGGTACAGTAGTATATCAGAGCATATATTTTTTTCAAAACAAGTTTCAAAC